>JAJJMC010011034.1:1088591-1137747 GCA_023531435.1 Papaver californicum | reverse complement strand
GTTCGAGAATCAAACCTCTTTTTACCACTATACAAAATCACATCAATGATGAACTCTTGAACTTCGTAGATGACAATCTGTAACCCTTTTCCTCAATTCCTTGTTGTTTGAAACTTCTTTATAGATTTCTTCTTCCACATGGCTTTATTAAAATGAATACAAACTAAAGTAATAAAAGAAAATTTCTCTTTTAAAAAAAAAAAAAATTCTATATTTTTTTTAATTTTTTTATAATAAGAAAAATGAAATACCAACTGAAAGTAAAATAAAATAAATAATGAAGCTACTATGGCCGCGGGATAAGAACTTTACCACTTGATTCTTCACAACTTGTATTGTCTCGATATCATAAACTTCAGTAACTCTCATCTTTTGCTTTCTTTAGCTATTGTACAAAAGTCTTTAGCATATGTATATAATTCTGCTCATTGTATTGTTGCTTCACTTGAATATGAAATTCGCTCTTTCTTGTACCGTTGCTTGTAAACTTTGAACGTCTTCAACTTTCCTTCGAATTTGTAATGTTCCGCTTGTTGATGATAATGGTGTTTCTATGGACCTATTGTTGTCGAGAGAATGGTGTCAACTGCAAACAAGACTACAAGATAAAATTAGCAATTCTGATGACACCCTCATGATTGATAGAAATAGCACTCAAGAGATCAAAAAGTAGTGCTGAAATTAGTGCGAGGTTGGGTAGCTCATCATTCTACCCAGAGTTTGTGCATATGAAACACTCTAAACGGAAAATTTATACAAGTACAAAGAATTGAAGGTTTGGTACCTCACTTATGGTTATTGAATGAGCAGCTTCTCTAATACTGTATTCTTTCTGCACCTAATTCGCCACCGGCGGTTTAAGTCCCTTTTTGTCAGCTTTAGCCTCTTAATAACTAAGCAACCCGAATATAGTTCTCTAATACTTCTAAGTTCAGTTATTTCATTAAGAAGTATGTATGTAAACTTAGTTAAAAGTATACTAAGTGACTCTAAAATCTCTAAAAGTTGGAGGTTTATGAAAAAATATGTACAAAAAGTTCAAAAATTCTACCTATAAAAGTAAATACTAAAAACTCTATACGCTTAATCACTCCCCTACACTTAAACTTTACATTGTCCTCAATGTAAATTGACTCCTCCAATGTAAAATCAAGATGGGAAATTCTAATATGATATGAAAAACGAAAAATAAAAAGCAAAAGATAGAAATACAAAACCAACGGGTTGCCTCCCATTCAGCGCTTAGTTTAACGTCCTCAGCCTGACTTTCTGGTTAGTGCCCGTAAACCAACAATCTGAAAATCTGGGGATCCACCCAGACAACAATCAGCAGTTCTAATAACAGCTTCACAAAAACGTTAGCATAAGGTATAAATATTGAAACTGCTAATTTAGGGAAGTTTCCCACATACTTAGTCTTTTCAACACTTGGAAGTGTATAAAGAACGTAGAATGCGAGAACTTCTTTGGGTTCCTCTCGGTGAACCTACGCAATGCTAGAATAAAACACATCTAGTGCCATATAATTAGAAGCAAAATAATTCTTAAGAATTTTAACATCACATATACCCAACCCTAAGTGAGGTAGATCCTTAAAAATCGGGTTAACAACCTTTTGGGGAACAATTTCGATTGGGGGAGGATCAAAAGATATAGAGTTATGCAAAGGGTTAGACAAACCTTTCACGATCTCTTGTATTACGGGATCCTCATCATTTTTAAAGAAATCTAATGAACTATTTACCTCGTATGTCTCATGGTCCTCTATCAAACTTTTTGAAATCCATTCTTCGTCAGTTTCTGCTTCAACCAAAATCTTACCATCATTATTATCCTTGGAAAACTAAATTGGGCCTTCCACGAATTCAATCAATTTGGTTTCTTTCTCAATCTACATATCTTCAACACTCCCGTTATCATAATCAGAGTCCTCTCCTAGGAAGTTTAGTTCATTGGTGCAAATCCTAAAATCTTCGCTTGAGTAGGTTACACCATTTATAGCAATAGAAATGTCGTATCCAGTTTCCTCCTTTTGAATAGGAAAATGATCGTTATTATGATCCGGAGTTAAAATAACTTCATCATTGTTGCAAGAACTTTCCAAAGGTTGCTCATCTTCGTAATCATCATCAGAATTCTCATCAACCTCATAATCTCTATTATCCCAACGACGTTGGAATTCCATCTCTATGACCCTATTAATTTCTTGAAGAGTTTTCTCTGATGCTCCATCTTCTTCCAGTTGCTCGTGTTGTTTAAAGAGTTTCCTGGTGTTAATACGTTTTCCACTATTACTCATGATAGAATTCCCAGACCATATCTCTTCTTTTGGAAAGGCGTGATGAAGAAGAGTAGGTCTTGATTTGGTATCATAAGTTTTGAATTCCAAACTCTCTGACATCTGCACATTACTAAATCAACTGATCAGAAGTATAACTATCCTTCCATCCTCGTGATTGTTCCCTTACATACCCGTCATAAGGTTGTTGGCATGTATGAGAATATCCGTAAGGTTCCGTAGGGTATTAGTTATAGCCAAAAGATTGATTTTGGTTATACCCCTGGTATGGTTGGTAGTTGTCATAATATTGAGATTGAAAACGGTATTGATTACCACTATCATATGATTGATCTTGTGCACCGTACATGTTATTTCTGTAAGGAAACATGATGACTTACAAGAAAAAAAAAATCTGCTAAGACCTAAAAAATAAATAAAAACAAAGGTGATACTTACAACCTGTTTTTAGAATTTACCTCCCGAACGAGAGTTGAACACCTTCAATGAGTTGTTAACACCACAAAAACCTAAAAATATGAAAAATAGTAAAGAAAAACGTGAAAATATCTAAATTACTAGAAAAAACTAAAACAAACAACAAATCAATTAACCACTTCTCCCGGCAGCGGCGCCAAAATTTGATGTGTGTTGTAAGTGCAACAAATTAATCAATATATTTTCCGCTAATTAAAATGTAATATAGTGCTAGTAAGGATCGTTCCCACAGAGAGTTGTGTAATTGATATGCTATTTATATTAGAAAAACTATAATAAAAAAAATACTAAAGAGGATTGGTTTAATTAACTAAAAAGAATAATAAAAATATAATAAGAAAAGAGATGATTAGGGAGTCATTCGCCGTTAGAAAATGTTGACTGGATTAGTATACTCATCTATTTTTCGTCAGAATCAATCATCACCAACCGTAGAATAACAAGTACTCTTAGATATCCCCAAAACTCCTTATATCACCGGATAACAGGTACGCTTAGTCACCAGATTCTATCCAACTGAGCCGTCTTGAAGTTCACTTACAAGGTGTAACTCAATCGAACGTTTTATGGTTTGTGAATTTAGGTTTGATCCTAGTAGTTAGACTCAGTACGCTCGGTCCACTTGCTAGTATTGTCTTCAACACGATTGCTTCACAGAATCCCTCTGCGAGGTCTCACATTTTCTATTTGTGTAGGAGATGCATGAAAATTACGGATCGCTCAACTCTATACTTGCATTAAAATGATCAATAAATTAATCCAATTGGTCACTTGAACAATCTAGGAAATCAATTATAAACCCTAGATTTAGTGAAAAAAACGATAATGATTAAAACTCTGAATAAACTTGTAACTAATTCAGCTTCACGGTTAGAACTTTGAATTCATCTGTAATAAAATCTAGCTACTCATGATACAAGAAAGAAGAAAATAGCATGGTTTCCCACAAAAGGAGTAAACCCTAAAATATGAATAAAATCTCTTTTCTCTATGCAAAACCTAGCTCTAGATATATGTGTAAAAGTCTCTCAAAAAGTATTAGAATTGTCTCTTATATAGGCGTCCAAGTTTTAGAAGTGCCCATACTCGAATCCGGTCGAAATAGGTTTCCCGAAGTATCAAAATATACCAAAAGTGAATCACAGCCAAAGCCTAGGTGTGAAAAGAAGTTGAACTCAGCAAACGGGCCAAACAAATAACGCATATAGTTCCATCCCGATAACCTAGTCTCAACAAATTACCTTGATTACTCACGCCCAGCTTCTCTCAATGGCTCATGCCATCGAGGATTTATTTTCTTTCTGACTTTTCTTATTTTGCTTCCAGGTTTCTCGATTGGTTATCACTGTCGAGCAAATTATTTTATTAAACTCGAGTTTCACATTAGCTTAAAATCTTCACCCTTATACACAACTGATCATAACCCATTCAAAACAGCGACCATCACCTTCTCATCTCAATCAACAACCACTATTCTTTACCCGATATCCTCCTCAACATTGGCAGAAACATTTCTTTCACCTGGTCTTTGGCCCTTCTTTACTTGTAACACTTCTTTTCTCGCACATTCTAACACTTTGTAGCTCTTTTTTGTATGATGCACCTAATAAAAGACATAAACTAAAAAATAAACGTAATATGCAATAATTAACAAGAAATATAGCAAATACTAGTATGAAATTGACACTCAAAATATGTAAAATATGTACTTATAATGGTGGCATGGTGGTAATAGTCTGTGTATTGTCCGAGTCTACCTTGATCCCCTCTGTTGTTAACTAAAACCTTAGGAACTTCTCGGATAAAACACTGAAGGCGCATTTCAGAGGATTCATCTTCAAGTGGTATTCACGACATCTCTCAAAGACTTGACGTAGTACGTCCCCGTGGGATGTTCTGGTTTCGGATTTTACTACCACGTCGTCAACATAATCTTCTACTTGCTTGTGCATCATGTCATGAAAGATTGTTGTCATGACTCTTGGTAAGTAGCGCCGACATTCTTCAATCCAAAGGGCATCAGCGTGTAATAAAAATTCCCGATATGGGTTCGAAATGCAGTTTTCTTAGCATCGTATTCGTATATTTTTATTTGATTGTAGCCCCTATAACCATCCATTAAAGAGAAAATTCCATGTCCACTGGTGGAATCCACAAGCATGTTGATGTTCAGAAGAGGATAGTCATCCTTGGGGAAGGACTTGTTCAGGTTCCTGAAGTCCACATAATATCTTATTTGACCATTCTTTTTCTTAGCGGGGACGACGTTAGATAACCATGTGGGGTGTTGGATAGGCTTGATGAAGCCTGCTGCCAGCAACTTCTGAATTTCGATCTTAATTTGTTCCTCAACTTCGTGCCTGAACTTTCTAAGCTGTTGTTTGACTGGTTTGGCGTCATGGGCAACATGTAAGTAATTGGTTACCAGTTTGCAATCCAACCCCGATATTTCTCTGTAGGTCCAAACGATGACATCTTGGTATTCTTTGAGTAGATTGATAAGCCCCGCCTTTTCTTCTGGTGACAAGGTTGAGCTAATTGAAATGGGTCGTGGATTTTCTTCCGTTCCTAGGTTGATGGTTTCGAGCACGTCAGCCGTAGCATCTGTCTCGTCTTGTAATTACCGTGGCGTGTCTGGAACCTCTTCATGATATGGCTCTTTATTGTGGTTGTATATCTGTGGGCGAGGAGACTCCTCGTAGGACTTCCCTATTAATTGCTAACAACGATGACATAGGTAGACCACCCTTCCCTCATTGCCACTACTAGTTACAAAGCTATGACCTCCCTTAGCAAGTGAAGGATTTGTGGCGTTGGAAGTCCCGTAGTGATATGCAGAGGTTCTAGCGCTGGAGGTCCCCGACTCTTATGGTAGGGGTTAATGGTTCATCTGCTATTGATGCCTAGTCGGGTAGAGGCGTGCTGTAGACCTTGTTGGATGATTTGACGGTGTCATCCTCTGGTGTGAAGAATTCAGCATCATATATTGGAGTGTAGGGTGACGGCGATGTTGTTATGCGTACAATTTTTCCGTCCAATACTGTTTTCCCGTATTTATGGTATATGGAAGAAACAATTGTGTTGTCATGTAACCATGTGCTCCCGAGTATCATATGGTATTCGGGCTCATTTGTAATGACATGGAATTTCACCTTGGACACAATAGGACCAACGTGTAAGTTTAAATAAACATAGCCATAGGACTTAGTGCGGTTGCCTTCGAAATCCTTCATCACTATGAGATGTTGTATGATCTGGTTCTGTGGGACTCGGGAAACCTTGAGCGTCCTAAGTGTAATGACATTGGTATCCGCTTCTATGTCTATGAGGGCCCTCATAAATTCAAACTCCTTGATATGAGCAGTGACGTAGAAGGCTCGGTTGTGGCCTTCTTCGACCATCATATCTTCCTCGGTGAAAGTGATGTTGTTTATAGCTGGGTTGTATGACATGGTTGTTTCCGCCTTCATCGGGGATGGTGTCAGGCGTGTGTCCACGGCTATATGGTTGAGAGAAACAAAGGTGTCGACACGTTGATCCTTGGAAAAGTGAAGTTGTTTACACAAGTTCTCGATAAGAAACGTGGTTTCCTGGTCCATCGGTTTTTCAGTAGTGGTGAAACTCCTTATATTATGTCGGGGGGAGGCACTAGTTGAGAAGTCTATCCCAGGTTCTGTAGAATATGGGCCTCGTTCAAAAGTGATACGACACCCTACTTCTTCTATTAACTTGACAAGGGAAGAGAATAGAGCGCTTACCGCGTCTTCAAGTCTTGCTATAATTCTTGCCTGAGACTCTTGTCTTCGTATTAACTCATCCAAGGTGATAGGGGTTTCGACTCCTTCGGTGGTACCGTTGGTGAGATTTAGGTTGATGGTGCCATTGATTGTCGGAGAGGGGTTGTGCGCATCACCATTGATGTTAACAGGGGAAATGTTGAAATTGGTAGTAGTTGAATCCGATCTAAGGCCAACCATCTTGACCAGTGAGAGAACTGACTTCTGTGACCGAGATGTTGATCTCCCGCTGTGGTCACCAATTGTTAGTACCTAAAAATTACTTATAAGAAAAACAATGTACTGTAGAAATACTTTTTTTAGGTTCAAGGATCAAAATCGTATAAAACGAGCCTAAGCCAAGAAAATGGTTGTTTACATTTTGCTTCAGTTACAAAGAGAGAAGATGGGTTGATCTTAGGGGAGGAAAGCAGAGAAAGTTGAGGAAATCAGTGGTGATGAATTATGTGTAAAGGGTGTTGAACTATGGAGAATAACAGAGCTTGTGAGAATGATCAACTTGTTCTATTTTTCTGAATAGACTAAGTAGCCTATTTATAATAGTTCGGGAACACACATTTCTTTCCTCGTAAGTAATGAAGGTAGTGAGGAGATTGAGAGACGGAAATTGTTGGGATAATGGTATAACCGCTCACTATGTTTAGGAAGTTTCTGGAAACTCCTAAACCATTACTCCATTAACTCTTTAACTGCTATAATCGTCGCCACTACTTTGTAACTTTCCCATCATGGGATGTTGCCACACCGTATGCTGCTATAAACCACCAGACCAATACCCATGAAGAATCATCCCATGTAATATGTTTTGATTTCTCGTAGGAGGTAGTGGAGTCATGGACTCAAAGCACGTGAGTAATTTGGGAGTTTGACGTAATATAATGCTACCAATAAGTTTTATGCCAACTCAGCATGGCAATGGCATATTTACAACATGTAATTTGTGCTAGCAACAACGGCGCATACGAGAGCTATACGCGTGATTGAGTTGTTGATAGCACAAGCTAGTGTCGTGGCTATGACCTAGGTGATGCCGCTAGTAACAAAGGATGACGCTGGAACGAGAAGGAAAGGCGAGGATGGTGCAACACAAGCAATGGCGAGGATGTAACACAAGGAAGAAGTGAGGATGACGCTAGCATTTCTAGCGTAGCTGGCATTGGTGTCTACGTTAAGTGCATTGGGAGCATGGCTAGGGCTTCCTGGTGTTGTATTTGCACGTTGGGAGCATGGCTAGTGCTTGCTAGTGTTGTGGACATTGCCTATGCTCTTCCAGTGTTGGCACTTGTTAATGTCGTGGCCATAGCCATGTCCTGCTTAGATATTCTCAGTCGCATGAGATTTAATGTTGGCATTATGCTTGGATTTTATGCAGTGCATATAGAACATATTCAAGAAATTCAGTCGTTGAAGTTTGTGACTTGAGATGATGTTCGATGCGACTTTGCATTTAGATGGTATGCATCTAATTTGCGTCTTTATTCAGAAATGACATATCATTCATTCTGAATGTTCACAATTTTGTATAACCAACGTGTTCTGGTTAATGCAGATGGTTTGCATGGACGCACATAAAATGACGAGGGTTTAGCTGGGTAAAGCCCTGAAATTTTGGAGGCGCATACATATATAAAAGAGCTTAAAGATTAATGTAGCCATGAGATGAATATGCATTCTCAATTATCTTACGGAATATAAGACATAAGTACATATTCCTAATTCTGATCTCAGGTCAGAGCGTTTATACACATATATTTGTTTTATGTCTCTGCAGCTGGGCAAAGTCCATATTATAATTTTCTCCCTTGTCAAAAATCCACCATCAACAGCTTGTTAATGGCCAAGTAAAGGTTGGAGTTGACATCCAAATGCTAATGAAGACATTATTTGTTGTAGGATCGTTGATTACTCCAAAGTCCTCCGGTCATGTCTTTCCATCTTTTCAGGTAGTTCCATAATATCTCTCTTGGTTGTCCCACAACTTTAAACAAGGTTCCTAGCGGTATCCATAATTTCTTGTTTTGGATAAAATGCGTTAAAAATTTAAGGCTGGTCTTATCTAAGTAGTGGATGGATTCCCGTGGTAACTGGTCGTACCATGTGCAAGCAACGCCGTTTAGAATTTTCGAGAAGTATCTGCATAAGACAACTTACTTTGTTCCCATTGCACTAAAACTTGCTTGTAGTCCCTTAATGATCTATGTGGTTTGTGGAACCGTTAAACAACTTTAAGGGAAGCACGACGAACTAATTAAATCTTTCTTGATCAGTAAGTGGTTGGTTTTTGGCGTTGTTGATGTAGGCATAAAACTCTAAGTCATCCAGTGTGAGCGTCGAGGCCGTGGGTATTTCCTTTATCTATTTCAAGACATTCACTAGCTTCTTAGGCGCTGACACTAGCCAACACCAACCTACTCCTAAGACGCGTCCTTAGGGATGCGTCATTAGCTTCTTAAGCGTTGTCAAGCGTCAGCCTACTCCTAAAACATTCCCCATGGATGTTTCACTACTTTGTGTTGGCCTAATGTCAGCGCCAACCCTATATGGTTGTTCAACAAGTCTTTTGCACGGTTTCTGAAAATACGCCACGACTGGTCTTTTCGAACTTTCCCACAATCTTTCCTTTGAACACTTCCAGATTTATGCCATGTTACTTCCAAGTTAATATTTGGCCACTAAAATTATGCCATGTTACTCCTAAGCTAGTACATGACCACTAAACTTATCAGACTCGACACTAATCAGTCTTATTACCAATTAGTGAGTTGCGCAACTTACCTCACTAACTAAGCAAGCTACTGACTTGACGTAAAACAAAGTGGAAGCCCACGACTCCACTATTTTCACGAGATATCAAATACAACACATGGGGAGATCTCATCGGGGTATTGGTCTGGCGGTTTACGACAATCGTGCGTTGTGGCAACACATCCACGAACAAGAAGGTAACAAGTAGTGGAACAGTTACATGAAAATTGAGAGCACGAGGAGTAGTGGTCATACAAGTCCTCCCTATTTTTCAGACATGACTCAACTACAGTCTCTACAATCGTTACTCCTCCACTTCTTTTGTAACTTCCACCACTTACGGGAAATCAGTGTGTCTCCTCCAAACTATAAATAGATGACTTCGTCTATTCGAAACCAAAACAGAGAGAACTAAGAGACAAGATATACAGAATTAGCGATTTATCCCAGAGATAATCCATTTTAAACTACACATTACAATTACTCATCACACTGAGATTTCTCAACCTTCTTTGCTTCCCTCCCCTAAGACCTACCCAATCTTCATCACCTTTGTGATCGAAGCAGGACGTGAACGGATCTTCTTGTTCGAACATGATCTTTCGAACCTACCTGAAAGTACCATTTTGCAGTATATTTATTTTCACCCTAAAACACCCCAGCATCAGCAACGCCACCATTCGAGGGATCATCTAGAAAAAACATTGGAGTATATTCCCTCCACAGAGAAATAAATTCTCTTCTGCTTGTTGCAACTCTAATGACCTCGTCAAGTTCCTCCAAAGAGTTCTCTCCAAGTAGTTTCACGACTTGCTCCAACTTTGTCTCTCTTCCAAAAAATCAAACTTATATAGGTTTCGCACAATAGATGGCTCCGACTTTCTATACACATCACAGTCACGAATATGTGTATAACTTCTACTCCTTTTACGATTGTTACCCATGTCCAAAAATAATAAATTGAAGACAATAGATAAGTATGGTTAAAGAGAAAAAAATAATCAACAATCACTAATTCAATTAACAACCAAACCAATAAATTCTAAAATGGACATAACATAATCTGTGGATAAGATAATGTCTATCCACCAATTCTAATCATAAAAGAGAACATAAAAATAGTAAGATTGAATTGTTATATACGACGCATATGTATCCACCGATTCCTACTTACTGATAAAAGTTAAAAAATTAGCATATCAACAACCGTTCGATACGATGTGTCTTATCCAATGTTTCTCATCTGAGAAAAGTAAAAAGAATGGAACAGCAGAATCAGTTGATATGATATGTTGTATACAACGATTCTTGGTATGATATTTGTTAAGGCAGAATACGAAAAAAAAAATCGGCGGATAAGAAGGTGCTTATCCAACGATTCTCATCTAAGAAAAGTAAAAAAAATAAAATGAAAAAGGTAGAATCGGTGGATACGATCTGCCTTATCCAACAATTCTTGGTATGTAATTATCTACGAGGAATATGAAATGGAATCGTTCTATGTGGATCTGTCGTATCCATCGATTCTGATATATGTTCTTCATGTCCACATCGAACGATTCTGGTAATAATTCAAAATTTGATTCACAAAAAGTAAGATTTAAACGCATAGATCAATCAAAAATGCTATTAGAATTATGAGTTTATAAGGATTTACCTTATAGATCGAATGAGATGGGAGATTTGAGTTTGTTTTTGGAAAAATTGGATTAGGGTTTTTAGAATTTGAAAAGTTTGATGGAAATAGAAAGTTTTTTTTTGTATAGGGTTTTGATATATTTGGAAAGTAGTGAAAAGGAAAATTTTTTTTATTAATATTATAATTTTAGTATTATGATTAATTAATGAGTAAAGGGTAATTTGGTATTTTGGACCAAATTTAGACATTCCTCATCCAACCCTATAGTTAGGAGCAAACTTGGATAGGCTTAAAATAAAATTTATAGGTCTAAAATTAACCAGGTAAATTAAACCTCCTTGTAGATCGGGTAGGAAAAGATAATGAAGTGAATTAACTTAACTGTCTCGTTATATATTCCAATTAATATCTGGTAGGAAAAGTAAATTTTACGTAGTACATGATACAATTTGTTAGACAATGCCCATAAATCCCATTCAAAGCCGGGGATGAATGGAACAACTTTATGCATCAACGTATCGATGGCAATCTTTGACATTTACAGTGTTACACCTTCAATGCTCAAAAAACCTGAAGATGTTAAAAATAGCTTTGAAAGCTATCTTCAGGCAGTAGTGAATTACCCGTTGTCTCTGTAGGGTCTACAAATATATAAGTTCCTCAATACTAATAAAACAGTATATCCTTCTCATCGGTAGTGTTCACTGAGATATCTTTCAGCAATTTCAGCATGCATTGCAGCACCTACATGAAGGGCTTCTTCGTCGATCATGAAATAAGGAGAATGGCCTGAGTGTATGGAGCCTAATTGCTCATTCATCATGCCAATGAAGAAAGAGGCTGCCGGGATTACTCGTGAATAAAAAGAGAAGTCTTCTGCACCCATCATTGGTGGAATAATCCTAAAGTTCTCAGAACCTAATGTACCAACAGCGACCTTCCTCACATGCCCATTCATCTTGTCGTCGTTTACTGTTGGGGGTAAAAACTTTCACCCTCATAGAAATCGACTTCTGCTAAGCATCTGTATACTCTTGCTTGTTTTACAATTACCTGTTGAAGATATAGTTTTGGATTTTAAATCTTAAACAAGGATTATCTTAATTAGTTCTATAATTCATGCATACGATCGATCGCCTAATAGAATGATAAGGTTATTGGGTAATGATACTACTTCTTACCCTTACCCCGAAACTCTTACAATTTGGATAGTACTACTAATTAATTTTGTTATAGGGTAGGATAATTAGTGATCACAAACCTCCTCTGTCCTTTGTCTCAGTCGGTAAAAGCTTGTGTTTGAGAATGCTCTGAAGGTGCCACCAAGGTCGGCTGAGTCAGGAATAACGTCGAGATTATCCCCTCCATTAAATGAAGCCACTGATACTACCTAAAACAAGGAAAGAAATTGACTTGTCGGAAATTAGAAAATACTTATAGGTATGCTCGACAGGCTAACTTAGAGTAGCCTGCATCATACTGTGAAGGATAATAGTCCCACATTGTTAACATCCCCATAATAAACTTAAAATATACTCCTCCCGTTTCAGGAAAAGAGTTATTATCACTTTTTCATTTTAGCCTATTTTTAAGCTAAAATGAAAAAGTGATAGTAATTTTTTTCCTGAAACAGAGGTAGTAATATGGAAGGGCCACTCCATTAATTGCCAATTGATTTTGAGTTGGATGCCCGCAGACTTTAACATGGTATATATCAGAGCCAGATCCTTAGGAGAGTAAGCCCAACGGCTACCCGTACATACAATGGTCCACGTGTTAGAGGTCCACAGGGAGTGCCCTACACGTGAGGGGGCGTGTGAAGGATAATAGTCCCACATTATTAATATCCCCATAATAAACTTAAAATATAATATGGAAGGGTCACTCTACTAATTGATAATTGGTTTTGAGTTGGATGCCCGCAGACTTTAACAATAACTACATTACAACTATCTTCAGATTAATTTCTTCATTTTTCAGAGGCTGAGCAAATTCTTGGTTATTTAGATAGTTCGATAGAATTCAAAACGTAGTTTATCTTTGTTTTCAGTTACAATTTCATTAGCTTCATATTGAGATGTCATATATAGGTTTCAGTTGTGCATGACCAGTTCTGGGTATAAAGGTGACATAGTTTGAGAAGGACTATTACCTGAGAATCCATCGGATTTTCTTCACGAGAAACAAGATTTTGTAAACTGATTACTGCAGCAGAAGCAGCCAAAATTTGTATCTACAGAATGCTGTGGATTCCCGGCATGCCCTTCCTCTCCAGTTATCACAGCTTTAAAGAAACCACACCCGGCAAATAATGGACCCGAGCGTGAAGCAATAACTGAAGTTGGAAGCTCAGTAGATACATGAGCAGCAAATGTGGCTTCAACATTTTCCAAAACCCCATCTTCAATCATCTGTTTTGCACCATTTCCAGCTTCTTCTGCTGGCTGAAATATTAGTATAACAGTTCCCTGCACAACCAACCCAAAATTAGCTTATGCATCTCCACGGCATTTACTTGGAGTCGCCTAATTGGCAAAACATTCTAGCAAGATATTTAGAGTCGCCTTGGTTGGCAAAGCCTTCTAGCAAGATATTTGTACAGAGAAACCGTACTTCATTAGCTATGTGCTGGCCAGTTCTTTATATATGGTCGTAATGAATTCAGTACAGTATTTAGCAATATTTTACAGCTTTAGCCTTTAAATATATCAAACATATATATGGCCGTAATGAACTCATGAGTACAGTTTCAAATTCATTATTCCCATTTGCTTTAAGGTTAAAGCAATATACTGTATTTGTTTTTTATTTCTTGTAATGACTATACTTATGTTACCTTTCTTACATTCTTTAATCGAGATTACGGGGTAATTAAATAAGCGTGTTTGAAACAAATTATGTTTTTTTTGTCTAATAAAAGAGAATTGTGAACCTTGAGATGATTTTCCGGGCTTTTAATATCTTGGCTGCACCTAGTAGCATGGCTACATGTGCATCATGTCCACAAGCATGCATTTACCAGCTACTTTGCTTTTGTGTTCCCATTCAACACTT
The DNA here is from genome assembly GCA_023531435.1 of Papaver californicum. NCBI lineage: Eukaryota > Viridiplantae > Streptophyta > Magnoliopsida > Ranunculales > Papaveraceae > Papaver > Papaver californicum. The sequence goes on along the minus strand of JAJJMC010011034.1, from coordinate 1,123,736 downwards.
TCTTGTGGAAGAAAACAAAAATATAGTAGATGCTCTCAAGTAGGATGGTAAAAGCATTGCATAACTTGAACTCATCGCCTAATCGGGAATAATATTATAGCATTATTAACGATGATAGAACTAGAAGACTACATTGTGAATATGCTTTGAATTGAACAAAACTTTTACAGAATACAGGACTGATTGTGCTTGGTATATATGTGGATATACCAAGCGTACACAGCACACAACACAAAACCTCACACACTTGCTTCACACAAACCTCACATATGCACCACACATATACTTCACACACTATTATTCCTCCTCAAGTTCAAGGTGCCTTGTAAAGGGACATTGAACTTGAACTCACACATAAGGAACACTATTAAAAGAAAGAAAACATGATAACAGATCATGAGAGAGTAAACAAAAGTTATTCTGATCATGAGAACAGGTTAAGGTGCCTTGTAAGTTGTTGCAGGAGCACTACTTTGTGCAGTAGAGCATGTGAGAAGCATAAAAAAAGGATAGGTATGAAACATGATGTCAAGTGTCAACAACAGTTTGTGGCAGCAGCAGTTGGTGGTAGCAGCAGTTGAAGGCAACAGTATGCAAACTGAATAGGCATGTGGTCGTGTTGTAATCAACCAAAATAATCGAGTTCTTACTCTTCCAAAATAGATTAAAGTATAGCAAATAAGAACAAGTTCGTTCCCACAGAGAGGCAATTAAATTGTTATTATTCTTAGTTACGCAAGTAAACAGGGGGGTTTTATGTTGTGAATTAAGCTAAATTAAACTAAAGCAAACTAAAGCAAATTAATAGAAACGTGTATCAGGGAGAGAAGCATTGGTTAGAGAATTCATCGTCCGTTATCCAACATGTTATCAATCAAAGCATACTCAACATTCATGCATTAGTAATACCAAGAACCCTAAAGTAGCCAGTTATCTCGTCTACTTCGGCAAAACTCCTAACATCATCAAAGAATGAGTACCTCCACCTTTTGAATTCTTAGCACCGGATAACCTGAGTGAGTACCTCCACTCGAGTTTAACCCAATGATAGCTATGGTCTTTGTGAGTTGAGGTTAATCTAAATAACCCGGCGCAATTCGCCACTCGGATTTAATTTAGGTCAAGCTTCTACACATACATGCATGGCAATTTTAAGTATTGTTAACAAATATGCTATACTACTTGTAACCGGAGTCCCTCGATAGAATCGACTCTCAGAACCCCAGTCTAGTTATAGATATCAATGCCTTTTTACTTGATTCTAGACTCAAACAAATCAGCAATCAATCATATATCATTATAGTTAGTAGAACATGAACGATATTAAGAACAACATAAAATTATGAGATATGCGCCATTCAATTAATAAACATGTCTTCAAACATCAGATTACATCCCTAACCAATATGAAAGGTTTTAGATCATCATGGATTTCTCAAAACCCATGGAAAACAATAAAGAAAAGTATAATCAAACCCGGAAAGATAGCGAAGAATTGTTGCTCCGAAGTGCAACTGCCGAAGTAGCCAGCAGCACCAAGTTACGCCTCTTCTCTTCTTTCTTCTTGCTGTGTTCTTTTCTTTTGTTGTCCATGTTATGATCCCCCAAAAACTCCTGGTACTTTGTTATTTAAATGTGAGTTTAATCCCGAATTTTAGTGCGTCCAGCCCTTGTTTGTCTCAAACTCTTTTTCTCTTCCGAAAAATTGTTGCGTGAGCTAACTTGTGGCCAGCCATCCCTTACGTGAGCCTGTCCCAAGCCTTTAACTTGAGTGGCTTCCTCTTTTCTAGCTATTTTAACGTGAGAAATCTCACTATTTGTTGTCCCACTCTTGCCAAAACGAATCCCATAAGAAGAGCATAAGATATTCCTTATAGAACTTGAGTTAGCCACTTTCACAATCCTAGTAGAACTAGGAAATGTTCTAAGTTTCCTTATTTCACTCCAACAAGATATATCAACTCCAAATTCTACCCTAATCCCATATAACTTCCCAAGCTAGCTACTACCCCACCAAGGCTAGCCACTAGCCCATCAAACCACTCTAGCACCTCCAACTCGTCACTTAGCACATTAGCACATACGGTTCAGCCAACTTAGCGCCTGGGCGCTAGCAGCACAAGCTAATTTGCCACCATGTGGCTTTGCCCATAACTTCCTCATACGAGATCCGAATGACCTCGTTCTTTCGCCGTTGGCTTCGTAATTCAATTTCCTACACTGTGGAGGGTGAAAGGCCTAAATTCAGCAGAGTTTTACTGGCTCCTCGGTAATTCTTCTCATACAGCTCCATTCTGCGGGTTTCTGAACTGTAACCTGAAAAGACAACTAAACTTAGAAAGTAATCAAAATACCTAATAATTCACTCAAATATAGCAAATAAGGATCAGGAAAAACTACTTTAAATGTATGATTTATGCACCTATCAAATTCCCCCACACTTGCCTTTTGCTAGTCCTCGAGCAAACTACAAATCTAAGCTAATCTAAAATACAACTCCGTTTCGTCGAGTAAACGGTTACACTTAGCATGTGCAACAAGCCTTTAAACCCCTAGGTGTCCCTAGTGGACGAGTTATAGTCTCGTGAGGGTTTACTAGAGATATACCCACAAAACCTGCTTCAACTTCTAAAAATTCCCAAGCACCTGCAAACGAAAAGCTACAAAGACATAAAGTTTCTACATACCAACAATAAGAAGTCAGAAATATAAAGAACATTATTCTCATGCTTAATCCTTGAGTTTGGAGAAAACCACCAAATAAAAGAGTCCCGGATCGAGAGTGACCGAATAATTCTGCCTCACCAATAGGGTTTTATGAAATTGACACTCAAAAAGGCGCACTTTATGGTTCTCACAGATGTGTAGGCAAGAGTAAAGATAGAAGGCCTACACAAATTGACAGGTTGGAAGGAAAGGTAACCTTCCGAGTTATATTAAGATGTTATCCCATAGAAAGTTGGACAAGAGAGAACCCCTTTTTATTTTTCTAGTGACCTCTAAGAAAGGAAATCAACCATTATGCGAAGATGGGAATTGTTACTTACCTTCTCACCCGGTCGACAATCAGCACCACTCTCCCAACATCCCATAGAAACGTCTTCGGTATCAATTGTAGATAATGAACTCTTGAACTTCGTAGAACTTGACGATTTTTAGCTCTTTTTCTCTTCACGACCTGTACCACTTCAAGCACTGTAACTCAGAATGAATAACTATGGGTCAGCAAAAAATATATTTTCTTCTTTTTTCTCTTTATTCCATATTCAGCAACTCTTTTTCACGTTTTTTTTATTTTATTTATTTTATTTATTTTATTTATTTTATTTTATTTATTTTATTTTATTTTTATTTATTTTTATTTTTTTGAAATTTACGTGAGTATGCTTATTCTCCTGGATACTTTTGCTATTTTTCTCAATTTCTTGATTCGTGAGTTTTTTCTCTTCCCGTGAGTTCTGTTTCGTCTCTAAATCTGTATAGAATCCACACCTTTCGATTTCTTTCGCTTCTGTAAGTCTTCAACATGTTTAATTGTATTGTTGCTTACTCAAATATGAATTTTTCTCTTTAAATTGTTGCTTGCACCTTGACGGTCTTCAACTTTCCTTCAAATTTTTGATGTTCCGCTTGTTGATGATGCTATGTTTCTATGGACGTTATCGAGAGAACGATGCCAACTGCAAACCAAACAACAAGAATAAGTTAGCAACTCTGATGACACCCTCATGATTGATAAAAAATAGCACTCAAGAGATCAAAAATAGTGCTGAAATTGGTGCGAGGTTAGGTAGCTCATCATTCTACCCGGAATTAGCGCAGATGAAACACTCTAAAAGTATAATTGAAGGTATGGTGCCTCATTCATGGGTATTGAATGATCACAAGTCTAACCTGTACTCTCCTATCGGCAATTTAGGTCCATTTTGGTCGGCTCTAGCCTCTCAAAAACTAAGTACTCCGAATATAGTTCTCTAATATTTCTAAGTTCAATTGTTTCGAGTAGAAGTCCATATGTAAACGTAGCTAGCCGTATGCAAAGTGACTCTAAAATCTCTAAAAGTTGAAGGTTTTCATGCAAATGTGTGTATGCCTAACAATTCTACGTAAAAATCTATATGCCTAATTACTCCCCCACACTTAAACTTTACATTGTCCTCAATGTGAATTGAATCGTCCAATGTAACGTCAAGATGGGAAATTCTACATGATAGAAAAATAAAATCAGAAACAAAAGAAAGAAATACAAAACCAATGGGTTGCCTCCCATTTAGCGCTTAGTTTACCGTCTTCATCCCGACTCTCTGATCGCCCGTAGACCAATAATCTGAAAATTTGGGGATCCACCCATAAAACAATCTGCATTCCAAATGTTAACTTCACAAAAATATTAAACAAGAAAATAATAGTGAAGTTATCGCTCGATAGAAGTTTCCCCCACACTTAGTCTTTTCTACACTCGGAAGTGGATAAAGAACAGAGAATTCGGGAACTTCTATAGACTCCTCTTTGCTAACCTGGATAGAATGAGAATCAAGTGCTTCCAACAATGGATATTTAGAAGCAAAGTGATTTATTAGTACTTCCGAAGCACGTAAATCCAAGCCAAAACGAGGTAAAGGGAAAGGATTAATAAGCAAAGGTTTAAGCAAACCTTCTAAATTATCGTGAATTGTGGAATCCTTCTCTTTTTTAAAAATCTGTAATGAATTACTTACCTCTTGTACGTTGTGGTCCTCTATCAAACTTTCTGACTGTACTGCCTCAATAAAAATCTCGGCACTAACATTATTACTATCGTCCTCGGAAAGTTCGATTGGGTCTTCCACAGTATTAATCAATTCGGTTTCAATCTCAACACACTCCTCTTCATTTTCAGACTCACCGTAATCAGAATCTGCATCGGCTTCCCAACCTTTGTCAGAACGTCGATTAATTTCCATACGGATGGCCTTACTAATTTCTTTGAGAAGCTCATCCGGCGCTCCGTCCTCCTCCAACTCGCGGAATAACCGAAAAAGTTGACCAATATTCAAATGTTTTCCACCATTAAATACAGTGGAATCTATTGAACACGACTCTTCCCTTTGAATGGGTGAATGATCATTATTAAGATCAAGAGTCGAGTCAACTACACCATTATCATCAACCAGCATTAGAGTTGGAGTAATGTCATCACTGGTGTCGGGATTTTCAAGAGGTTCAAAATCATCGTCGTATCCCATAGAATAACGTCGATCACGTTCTATTTCCAAAGCTCTTTTAGCTATTGCAATTTCTTCACCTGATGCCCCGTCATCTATCAATTGCTCAAACTTTCTCCCAAGTTCTCTCAAACTTGGTAGTCTTACACCATTACTTGTGGTGGAGTTTCTAAACCTGATCTCATCCCGTTGAATAGGTGAATGATCATAATTACGATCAAGAGTAGATTTAGATAAACCATCACAAGTATAATTTTCTTCCCTTTCTTGTGGCTAAAAATCATTGATCACATATTCATTATTGTGCACAAGACGGTTAGAGCTGCTCAGTTCCTCGAGTTGAGCAGTGCTCCTATCAAGTAGTTGTGTCAATTCTGTTAACATGGTGCGCATCTGTTCAAAACTAGAAGAATCATTAGAAGTATGACTATCCTCCCATCTCTGAGATTGTTCAATTATATACTCATCCCTAGAGGGTTGGTATGTCTGAGGATAGTCAAACGGGTACGTGGAATATTGGTCATAACCAAAGGATTGGTTGTGATTATACTCCTCGTAAGGTTGGAAATTGCCATAGAATTGAGACTGAAAACTAAATTGATTACCATTATAAGCTTGATTCTGTGCACTGTACATGGGCAAGTACCTGGAAAAAAAAATCTCAAAATTCGGTTAGGAAAGAAAAAAAATCAGCAAGAAAAATAAAAAAAAATAATAAAAATAAATAACTAAAAATAAATAACAATCTGCTATGCCTCCCCGGCAGCGGCGCCAAAATTTGGTTGTGTCGTAATCAACCAAAATAATCGAGTTCTTACTCTTCCAAAATAGATTAAAGTATAGCAAATAAGAACAAGTTCGTTCCCACAGAGAGGCAATTAAATTGTTATTATTCTTAGTTACGCAAGTAAACAGGGGGGTTTTATGTTGTGAATTAAGCTAAATTAAACTAAAGCAAACTAAAGCAAATTAATAGAAACGTGTATCAGGGAGAGAAGCATTGGTTAGAGAATTCATCGTCCGTTATCCAACATGTTATCAATCAAAGCATACTCAACATTCATGCATTAGTAATACCAAGAACCCTAAAGTAGCCAGTTATCTCGTCTACTTCGGCAAAACTCCTAACATCATCAAAGAATGAGTACCTCCACCCTTTGAATTCTTAGCACCGGATAACCTGAGTGAGTACCTCCAATCGAGTTTAACCCAATGATAGCTATGGTCTTTGTGAGTTGAGGTTAATCTAAATAACCCGGCGCAATTCGCCACTCGGATTTAATTTAGGTCAAGCTTCTACACATACATGCATGGCAATTTTAAGTATTGTTAACAAATATGCTATACTACTTGTAACCGGAGTCCCTCGACAGAATCGACTCTCAGAACCCCAGTCTAGTTATAGATATCAATGCCTTTTTACTTGATTCTAGACTCAAACAAATCAGCAATCAATCATATATCATTATACTTAGTAGAACATGAACGATATTAAGAACAACATGAAATTATGAGATATGCGCCATTCAATTAATAAACATGTCTTCAAACATCAGATTACACCCCTAACCAATATGAAAGGTTTTAGCTCATCATGGGTTTCTCAAAACCCATGGAAAACAATAAAGAAAAGTATAATCAAACCCGGAAAGATAGCGAAGAATTGTTGCTCCGAAGTGCAACTGCCGAAGTAGCCAGCAGCACCAAGTTACGCCTCTTCTCTTCTTTCTTCTTGCTGTGTTCTTTTCTTTTGCTGTCTGTGTTATGATCCCCTAAAAACTCCTGGATACTTTGTTATTTATATGTGAGTTTAATCCCGAATTTTAGTGCGTCCAGCCCTTGTTTGTCTCAAACTCTTTTTCTCTTCCGAACATTGTTGCGTGAGCTAACTTGTGGCCAGCCATCCCTTACGTGAGCCTGTCCCAAGCCTTTAACTTGAGTGGCTTCCTCTTTTCTAGCTATTTTAACGTGAGAAATCTCACTATTTGTTGTCCCACTCTTGCCAAAACGAATCCCATAAGAAGAGCATAAGATATTCCTTATAGAACTTGAGTTAGCCACTTTCACAATCCTAGTAGAACTAGAAATGTTCTAAGTTTCCTTATTTCACTCCAACAAGATATATCAACTCCAAATTCTTTCCTAATCCCATATGACTTCCCCAAGCTAGCTACTACCCTACCAAGGCTAGCCACTAGCCCATCAAACCACTCTAGCACCTCCAACTCGTCACTTAGCACATTAGCACATACGGTTCAACCAACTTAGCGCCTGGGCGCTAGCAGCACAAGCTAATTTGCCACCATGTGGCTTTGCCCATAACTTCCTCATACGAGATCCGAATGACCTCGTTCTTTCGCCGTTGGCTTCGTAATTCAATTTCCTACACTGTGGAGGGTGAAAGGCCTAAATTCAGCAGATTTTTACTGGCTCCTCGGTAATTCTTCTCATACAGCTCCATTCTACGGGTTTCTGAACTGTAACCTGAAAAGACAACTAAACTTCGAAAGTAATCAAAATACCTAATAATTCACTCAAATATAGCAAATAAGGATCAGGAAAAACTACTTTAAATGTATGATTTATGCACCTATCAATAGGTTACAAGTAGTTGGTATAGTAGAGATAAATGATAAATACCGAGAATCAGAAGTTGACAAAAACCTCACAAAGCACCCGGAAATAGCAGATGCAAGTAGGGCAACTATTTGCCAAAGACTGAATCTGACAGTAGAAGATGCAGGGCATAGCTGGGATGAAGGATAACATGAAGTTACCAACTAATACCTTACAGAACCAGTAGAGAATGGCTGAAGTAGATGTTAGGAATTGAGCAGTGGATGTTGGTAGCACTCAAAAGCTGGAGAAGGGACAGCAAAAGAGCAGGTAGCTGATTTGGAGCATACTATATACACCGTGAGATAGGAGTTGAGTAGCTGACCATAACAAGTACTCCAAACACAATGACCAGCTCCATTGTAACAACACTTGTAACATCCGCAAGCCACTGTAATAAACCAAATCAACTAGCAGCTCACACAAAAAACAAAACACCAACAAACATTCCTCTTGCAATGGCTTACACAATACTAGCAAACCAGACAAATCCGCATAGAGATCAAGAACTTGTGAACTTGAATCACTAGCCAGAACTTCATAAGAGGAATCAACAACCAGCAGATGCAGATTTACATAGTAATAGAAGACCAGTAGCACCATTGGCGATGTACGCTAGACTGTGTAAATCAGACCTAACAAGTGCTCAGCATATTATTGATATAACAAGTACCTAGCTGCTAATAGCATCACCAGGCAGCAAAGACATAAGCTGCCTTGCTTATTTATTCACACAATGATCAATCTGGCCACAGGGTAGGAAACATCCGCAGAGTTTAATGAGTGAATGTAGCGCTCGCTGCAAATAAGCACAACACCAGTGCACAACAACCAAAACTAAATGAGATCATAGAACATGACCAGCAGAAGCTTTGATTGAGAATAAGCAAACACTTCATCACACCAACACAATACTATCTGAGAGCCTATGGCAGAGTTCAATGAGTGGATAAACCTAGTCACTGCAAAAGGCACACTCAATAGGGAATCATTTCACACTCTATCGAGGAAAACTTCTAAAGAACCAAGGAAACAACAAAAAAATGACAGGAACCAGCAATGAAGAAATTGGTGCAATTTGAGGAAGAACAACAACGAAAATCCAGATCAGAAATTATTGTTGAACGAGCATCAGGAAAAGAAATTGAAGTCAAATTAAAAATGAATCTTAGCAGCCTCAGAAGAGTAGCATCTTGAATCAGCAGAACACAGTATGACCAAAGTAGAGATTGAAATTGAAAAATAAACTCAATCCTCACAGGAATTAACCGAAATCACATCAGGAAACAATTAGGAGTGTGAAAGAATCTGAAAGATAACCAAGAAATTTACTGGAAAACAACCGAATCTGAAGAGAGTAGTGAAACAACCAAATCGAAGTATCATTGAAAAATTGTTGATGAATTAAAAATCTTGCTGGTGTGATTGAAACCAGTCTTACGAGAATCGAAAAATGAAGATCAAAGCTGGTATAATTGAACCAGTCTTACATGAATTGAAGTACGTAGCTGGTGTGATAGAACCAGACTTACATGATTTGATGAACAAAGCTGGTGTGTTTGAAACCAATCTTACATGTATATGATCGTAAAACAAGATCGAAATTAAAAACAAAACACAAAGGTGAATAAGAATGTTACCGAAATTCACCAACAAGACAGAAACAAAAGATTGAAGGAGAACGTTGCAGCATCAAAGGAACATCAGTAGAATCAACTGGAACCAGACAAAGAAATCATACCCTAGCAAAAACATATCAGATTGAAGATTGAATCTATTGTAGTAGTAGAAACAGACCAGATTTGAGAACCAAATTGTTGGTAGACACAGAACAAATTGAAATCAAAAATTCATAATTGAGTTGAATATTGAAAAGAAGAAGCAGCTGAAAAAAAGAAAAAAAAATATTTAGAGGCAGAGGATCTTCTGCTCTGATACCATGATAGAACTAGAAGACTACATTGTGAATATGCTTTGAATTGAACAAAAAATTTACAGAATACAGGACTGACTGTGCTTGGTATATATGTGGATATACCAAGCGTACACAGCACACAACACAAAACCTCACACACTTGCTTCACACAAACCTCACATATGCACCACACATATACTTCACACACTATTAAACGAAAGCACGAATTTAAGAGTACCTGAATTGGTAAAACATCCATATCATCTCTAACAACAACAAAAGGAGGATTACCAGTTCCAATAATAGCTCTAATACCAGTTTTAGCCAATGGAAATCTGTATCGTACACCAATCCGATCCAACTCACTTCTAATTAACCGAATCGTTTCAAATTCTTCATAAGCTAGTTCTGGGTATTCATGGATTCTTCTTCTTATAGTTTTTATCCAATTTACCATCTCTGGGTTCTTAGCCATAGATAAAATTGAAGTTGTTTCTTACAACAACGAAGAAGACGGACAAGAATAAACTGAGTTGCTATTGTTTTTGCGTCGAGTTTAGTATTGATCATGAGCATGTTCATGGTCATCATCATTTTCTTGACTAACACAACTACTGCAACTACTACTAGTATTTTTAACGAAGTTACAGGTACAATCATGATCAGTCGATGATGGAGCTAATCCGTAAACGAAGTCGCAGTTAATGAACGTAGTAATTGTATAGGTTAAGATTAAGACCCAACATAAACTTGAAGTTATCTGAGAAACCATTTTTCTAGAGAGTGAGAGTGATATATAGAAGAAGTACAGTCTTATGATAAGTTTATATAAAGAGAGGCGAATATAAGTGCACCTGTTACTCGTGAGCATTTCATTGATTCATCATCACATGGGAAATTATGTATACAGAGGGAATGTTTGATGGGAAAGGGACGTCGTTGGCTAAATAAGATGCCACTTGTATATGTGCAGATGCAACAAAAATATCCACAATACAATTATTTTTGTTTGGCCCCACTTTTTTTTGATGAAATAGAAAACAATTTTGAAGAATTTTCTCTATATTTTCACATATCTTGAATACAGGGATTACATGGCTACTTATATTTGTACAACAATTCCTAGAATATGAAGATATTAACAATAGGAATTACAGATATTATGAAATTTGATTCCCTAAATATAGTCATTTCCATATTAATATTTATAATACCCCCTCAAGTTGAATAGTAGGATCACCAATATTCAGCTTGCACAAAACATCTCTGAAAATCCTCCCATTTACGGCCTTAGTGAGAATATCTGCTAGTTGATCTTCAGAACGTACAAAAGGAAGAGCGATAATCTCACTCTCCAATTTCTCCTTGATAAAGTGACGATCAACCTCAACATGTTTCTTGCGGTCATGTTGTACTGGATTCTCTGAAATAGTAATGGCTGCACGGTTGTCACACATCAACTTGCATGCTCCTTTCACCGCAAACCCAATCTCAGCTAGCAACTTCTGTAACCACAATACCGCTGCTAGACCTCGAGTTATCCCTCGGAATTCCGCCTCAGCACTTGAAAGTGCCAAAACCTTCTGCTTCTTACTCTTCCAGGTGACTAAGTTCCCTCCAACCAGAGTGAAGTAACCTGAAGTTGACCTCTTGTCCATCGGAATACCTGCCCAGTCGACATCTGTATATGCTTCTACATCAAAGTGACCATTCGGAACAAAACTCTACTACTTGGAGACCGCTTCAGATATCGAAGAACCCTCAAGGCAGCCTCCATGTGATCAGCTTGTGGATCATGCATAAACTGACTCAGAACACCTACTGCATACGTAATATCCGGTCGTGTGTGAGAAAGGTAAATAAGTTTCCCTACCAGATGCTGATATCGAGTACGATCTGCCGGTTCTTCCCCCTCCACTATCTTCAACCCATGATTCACCATAATAGGTGTATCTACAGGCTTACAATCGAGCAGACCTGTCTCAACTAAAAAATCCAGTATGTACTTTCTTTGAGAAATGAAGATACCTATTTTTGAACGTAGTACCTCGATCCCCAGAAAGTACTTGAGCTTTACCAAGTCCTTCATTTCAAACTCCCGAAATAAATTCCACCTGAGCTGAGATATCTCCTTAGAATCATCTCCTGTAATAATCATATCATCAACATAGATAATCAAACATGTCACCTGGCCTTCTCTTCTCTTGAGGAACAATGTATGGACTGAATTGCTCTGCCTGTAGCCATACTTCTTCATAACAATTGTAAACCTTCCAAACCATGCCCTAGGTGACTGTTTCAAGCCGTATAAGGCCTTCTTCAATTTTCATACATCTGAATCTCAAAATCCTGACTTGAAGCCCGGAGGTAGGCTTTATATAAACTTCCTCCTTCAGATCGCCATGCAAGAATGCATTTGTTACATCAAACTGATGGAGTGGCCAATCACGATTGGCTGCTACTGAAAACAAGACTCTGGTAGTGTCAATTTTAGCAACCGGAGAAAAAGTTTCTGAATAGTCGATACCGTATGTCTGAGTATAGCCTTTAGCTACCAATCTCGCCTTGTACCTCTCGGCTGATCCATCAGTATGGTGCTTCACAGTGAACACCCATCGACATCCAACTACTCTCTTTCCATTTGGTAAAACACACTTCTCCCAAGTCTTGTTCTTTTCTAATGCCCCCATATCTACTTTCATAGCTTGACACCACTCTGGATTCTAAGCGTTGCCTCTACTATTTTAGGAACCTCCTGAGTGTATATAGATGCAACAAAGGCATGAGCAATTGGTGATAAGCTCCCTCTGGCTAGGTTTGCTACTGGGTACCGACTGGCTTTCGGACTATACTCGATTCATACCGAACAGGAGGAATGCCTCTGGTTCTCTGTGCTGGCAACACATACTTCTCCTGAGTTGGTTCAACCGTCTCCTGTACTGTTGCAAATTCTGGACTAGTATCATTAGAGTTATGTGCGGAAGAGTGAGTATCTGAAACAAAAGCCACAGTAGAAACCTCAGGTATATTAGCCGGGAGTGACGTTTCCAAGCCCTCAGAAACTTGTACTATGGGAGTCAACGTCTCGGTGGTTCCGCCTACCTACTCTGTTGGGATTGTTTCGGGCCACACTAGACTGCTCAACAAATCTAATGGATCACTAGGACTCTCCCCATGAACAGTAGATTGGGTGGAATAGTAGGACTCAGTTTCAAGGAAATCACAATCCATCGTGGTATACATACGATGACTGCGAGGGTTATAGCAACGGTAGCCTTTTTGGTGGATCCCATACCCCACAAAGACACATACAATAGAGCAAGGATCAAACTTAGAGCGTTCTGTTTTAGGAATATGGACAAAAACAGAACATCCAAAATACGAGGTTGGAGTGTCAAGGCTGTCGGAATACTCATATGAATGGATAAGGCTTGAAGCGGAGTTTGAAGATTTAATACCTTAGTGGGTAACCGATTAAGGAGATACACTGAGGTTGCAACCGCTTCAGGCCAAAAAAAGGTGGGAACATGTGACTCGAGCATAATTGCTCTTGTCACTTCAAGAATGTGACGATTCTTCCTTTCCGCTACGCCATTTTTTTGTGGGGTAGAAGGGCAAGAAGTCTGATGAATGATACCTTTTTCCTGGAAGAACTGTTTAAGAGTAGAATTGACAAATTCTCCTCCGTTATCTGAACGGAATACCTGAATCTGGGTATGAAACTAAGTTTGAAATAAGTTGCGAAATTCTATAAATTTAGACGGAACTTCGGATTTATGTTTGAGAAAATATAGCCAAGTCATCCGAGAAAAATCATCTATAAAGAACACAAAATACTTGGAACCACTGTTTGACATGCATACACCGTTATTCGGGGCAGGACCCCATACGTCCGAATGAACCAGGGAAAACACATACTTAGCTCTAGAATCAGACTGTGAATAAGACTGTTTATGACTCTTAGCAAGTATACATGTCTCACAGGACATTTTTTTATTGGATGGAAACAACTTAGGAAATAATGTATGGAGATACCCTGCAGATGGATGCCCCAACCTTCGATGCCACAGCCATTGTTGCATGTCAACTGTCCCGTGAGCAAGCGCCGCAGTTCCATGTTGAGCCACTTCATCCACATAGTACAGTACCTGATGCTCAACACCACGTCCAATGACTCTCCCCGACTGAATATCCTGCAACAAACAGAAACTCGGATATATTAGTACCATACAGTTCAGCTCTTTTATCACATGACTAATAGAGAGTAACTTGCAAGACATATTTGGCACATAGAGACAGTTCTGTAATTTTAGTGTTGGGGACAGTGCAATGGTTCCCGCTCCATGAACCTGTGAGAGATCTCCATTTGCACTCTGAATCATTTCCCTATTCGGTACCGAATGACTAATAAAATCATTTCTGTCATATGTCATAGTGTCAGTAGCGCCACAGTCAAATAGCCACCTATTAGTTTTGTTAGGTTCAGATGCCCGAGCAGCAAGGGCCTGAGGGGTACAGGTCAACTTCCAAAACAGAGACATACCTGGATGCTCCTCATTCTCACTGCCGTCGCCCTTATCTCCTCCTTGGCTGCCAATCGCCGCCGTGTCCATGTTCCCGACGCCTATCCCCTCCTTCCGTTGTCTCCTCCAGCCTTCGGGGAACCCAATCAATTGATAGCACTCCTCCTTGCTATGACGGAATTTGCCGCAGTGACTACACCGTATGTTTTTCCGTTCAACGTCGCCGCTGTGAGATGATTTCCCTCTACCGGCGAATGATTGCGGCTTGGTGGTGTGGCTCGTTACAGCGGCGGTGTAACTTCTTTCTTTTGGGTGAGGTGTGACGAAGAATCCAGATCTGATTCCGGTGCCGGAGGTGACAGTTGATGGTTCAATGTCCCTCTTTGCAGCACCCATAACGCGCCTCCGGTCCCTCTCTGATCGTATATTGGCATACGCGGATTCCACCTCAGGTAATGGGTTTTCTCAGAGCAGATCTCGTTTTTTTTTTTGTCAAATTTGTCACCGACAGCATTGAGCAATTGGTATAATTTGGTTTCTTCTCGCTTTGTGTTCCATATTGTTATGTCCTCTGGATGTTTCATAGGATTTGGATCCTGTAACTCAATGTCCCTCCATAGCCTCTGTAATTTACCGTACAGAGTTTCAAGGGAATCAATTCCTTGTTTGGTGTTGTTTGCTCGAAAGATTAAATCGAACAGTTGAACGCTATCTTTTCCTTTACTGTAAGTCGCAAACGGCCTCCTCCAGATTTCTTTTGCAGTCGGGGATTCGGCATACTGCTGCACCATATCCGACTCCATATTATCTAGCATCCACGAACAGACGATTAAATCGTCTTGTTCCCACTGTGGGTAATCAGAATCATCGGTTCCAGGTGGCTCCGGAACGCCTGTGAGGTGATGCAGCTTCCATTGGCCGCCAATATTCATACGGATCAACCGAGACCACAGGGAGTAATTGTTCTCATTGAGTTTTATACTCAGATGAATCGTAGGAATAGACTGCTTCTGCGTGTTGTTGTTTGATTGTGGCAGGTTTGAGAGTAGTGCCGCCAATTGAGCCGCTAGCATCGTATCTGTTGTAGCGGGTTCGCCGATATGGACACTACCGTCTTCAGATCCTTCCATGACTGCAACAATACTGATGAACGATTGGTAGATGATGAGCGTCGAGGAAGATCGATTGTTAATTGATCGAAAAATCCTGCTCTGATACCATGATGAAATAGAAAACAATTTTGGAAAAGTTTCTCTATATTTTCACATATCTTGAATACAGGAATTACAGAGCTACTTATATTTGTACAACAATTCCTAGAATAGGAAGATATTAACAATAGGAAATTACAGATATTATGGAATTTGATTCCCTAAATATAGTCCTTTCCATATTAATATTTCTAACATTTTTCCCGTGTAACTACCGGTTTTGTATGCACACGAGATGTCTGTGTTGTTGTATGTGCATATATTATTGGAGTACTTACCGTGACGAACATGTTTGCTAATTTGGTGGATCTAGTGGTGAAGATTGTTTCGTTTTATATGAATTTGGTAATCCTCATGGAATTTGATAATCACGTGGATTTTTTTCAGGTTTGATTTGCGCTATATTGCAAAATATAATCAATCTGGAACGTAGAGCTGGAATGTAAAAGCTCATCCTTCAGAGAAGCAATTGACTAATGGACTATAAATCAAATCAAATTAAATTAGATGAATTCGTGTTGATTTTATTCATATGAGATGAAAATGTAAGCTGATTAGATAGAAAGTTAATTAAGCAAAATTAAAGGAGGCAGTGTAGTCAAAGGTCACGCATCTTTTGCTAAAAAGTATTGATCAATATTGAATATAGAATTCCTATAAATTATATGGCTTTTCACAATCTTTCTCTGGCATTATAAAGAGGCTTTTTTGTGGTTTTACTTACAATTGGCTTGTTTGAGCCATTTTGAGACGTCATGTACATGCTCTAGAACGACATTCTATGAACAATAAATCCAATCTTAATCCAATCTTACTGTATTAAAGTTGGAGTTGATTTATTAGAATATTCACGGTCTTAGTAAAAATTTGTAATCAATATACACGTGGTAGATTTTAGGGCACGGAGTATATTATGCCACTTAGTAACGGGGTTTAGTGAATCAGAAGTTTTATAAATTTCATACTTTTTAGTGTTCTTCGGAGATTTTCTGAAAATGTAGTAATTTTAAGTGACTCTGTGAGAGTATATAAATGACTTGTGTATACAAATCTACTAAACTTTTAAAGAGGTAGTCAATTAGGATTCTTTGAGATTTTGAGAAACTTCTTGTTTGAAAGAATTTGAGAAAGTTGGTGCGCAAAGCAAATTTTTCTTGGGTTGAATGGAATATTTAGGCTATGGATTCATGTATCATCAGAGGTATTTGTTGGATAATGGAGGTTCTGGAGAAACCAAGGTGTTCGGATTGTACTTCTAACAAGTGGACTATAAGAGAGGGTGGAGCCTCTTTTCTCTGTGAGATCAGAGTGAATGAAGGAGGAAAATATTTTAGAATTTCAAAAATACAAAGAGGGGATAGAGACAGATCCTATGCCATTTGCATTCCAAGTAGGATAGTTGCTATATTGGCCTAGTTTTATCAACGAGATGAGGAACATTTTGAGTAACAATAACTTGTTGATAAAATCTCTTCAAGTTGTTCCATAAGTATAAGATTTTTACTCCCTTAGCTAAGCCTCACATTGTTTCAAGGATGTCTAGAGGCTTGGTTAGAGTTAATGGATTTGTTAGATGGAATAGAGTGGTTAAAAGTTATAGATTCTCAATCTGCTTCTTTTATTGTGAAAGATGGTGAATGGATGGATTTATGGAGACCAAAGACGTTTGTCATAGATGGTGCGTTAGTGCAAGTCTCTCGCTATACAGAAGAGAAGAACTTTATCATGAGACGCAGTTCTACTGTCATTGAGGATAAACAACTCATCCCATCTCAAAGCATGAGTAAACTTTACAAATGGTTAAAAGTTCGTGGCATTCCTTGAAAGTTTTGGAGTTATGATTTGTGTAAGTCCATTGGAGAAGGTTTGGGTGGAATGGTTGAGGTTGCTACTAGCACCTTGAAAATTGAGGAATTTAAATTTTTCAAAATCTCGTTCAAAGGAGATTTTTCGAGTATTCTGGCGGTTAGGATGGTAGAAGAAGGCAATAATCGCTGGGATGTTACAATTGAATGGGATTTCAATTTTACCCCTAAATCTAAGCTTTCGATGCAGGAGTTCCTTAAGCTATTGAGGCTTTCAACCAAAATAAGAAACAAAAAAAATTTAAATTTTCAATTTTTTTGATTCCTTTGGCGCCAAGTCAGTTAGAGTTAATACTACTAGAGATGGATCATCTGACGGTTTAGCTCGAGTTGGCGGTTTGGATCACTAAAATGATGATTAGGTTTATCGATCTAAACCTATTGCTAACACTGAAATTTCAGCTGAGGCAAGTTTGGTGCTTGAAAAAAGTTAAGGACAAAGTTGCTGGTGGACGGGGAGAGGTTGAACCCACTCATATTATTTTTCATTCACCTTATAATGCACACCATGTCTCCATTTATAATGTTGGTGGAAGAGGAGATTATGATCCCACCCATAATATATTGGAGACAATGTGTAATGAGGTATCTGTTACTGGTAATGTTCATATGGATGGGATTGGAAGAGGAGATGGAGAACCCAACCTTCCACATGAATTACTGCTGGATAACGATTTTTTACAACATGTGTCTAGAGAAGGTGGAAGAGAAGACGAAGATCCTACCTCTCTCGGACTACAAGGTTTGTATGATGGTTTGGCTTGCACACATGGTGGTGGTGGAAAATGAGATGAAGAACCCACTCACTGTATTTTGAGCACCATTCCAGTTGAACTTGTAGAGGCTCCTTCTAGTAATTTTTCTTCACCAAATAAGGTACTAGATAATCAACATTCCAATTGGACTTGTAGAGGCTCCTTCAAGTAATATTTACTTGTAGAGGCTCCTTCAAGTAATATTTACTTGTAAAGGCTTATTCTAGATAATCAACATTCGTTGGTAATATACAAAGGTAATAATGGTGTAGAAAATGTTATTGGGGGAATTAGTAGTGTTAAGCCAATTCAAACTTCTGCTTCAGGTAACTTATTCTCTGTCATGGAAGATCAGATAGTTATTAACCATGGAGATATTCAGAATACAAATATTGACTCTAACGAAGTCATTTTTTCTACCTCGAAACTTGTCTTTGAGTTGTGTTGTAAATTGGGTGGCGTCAATAGAGAAGATAAAGTGGAAGCAAAGCTGATAATTGGGGAAATTTTAAACAAATATAAGGAGATTGTTTGTACCTAAAAATTAGTCTCAGGTAAAACAATATACTGTAGAAGTACTTTTTAGGTTTGAGGATCAAAATCGTACAAAACAAATCCAAATAAGTAGAATATTTGTATTTGTTCTGCTTCGGTTACAAAGAGAGGATATGGGTTGATCTTAGGGGAGGGAAGCAAAGAAAGTTGAAGGAATTGTGTGTTGTGGTAGAAAAATAGCAGAGCTTGAGAATGACTTTCTATTTCTTCTCCATCTGTGGCTTGTTTTCTGTTGTTCCGTTCTTTAGAATTCGCTAAAAAGCCTATTTATAACGTTTGGTACCACACACTTTCCTTGTAAAATAATGGTAGTTGTGTGAGTGGTGGTTGTGGAATAACCGCCCACTTAGTCTTGGGAAGTTTATGGAATCTTCAAGATTATTACTCCATTATCTCTATAACCGCTCAACTCACCACTCACTCTATAACTTTCTTGTCATGGGGTGTTTTCCACGCCCATGTTGCCGTAAACCGCCAGAACAAACCCTATGTTTTATCGTCCCCATGTAATATGATTTTGATATCTCGTAAGAATTGGTGGAGTCGTGGCTTCGAAGCCACGAGTCTTGTTGTAAAATAATGTCTCCAGTGGACTTTATGTCTACTTTGTCGTAGTAATGGCTTAAGTAATTGTGCTAGCTTTAGCGAGAGAGAAAAAGGGTGCTAGCTCGAGCAAATAATGCATGGCAGCAGCACGGCAACAACAAGGCACGATAACAGCAATGGAGCGTGGGTGGTAGCACAAAACTTGGCGCGGCAGCAGTACGGACACAGAGCGTGGCAGCAGCAAGGCATGAAGCTGGGGCAGCAAGGCACGAAGATGGGGAAGCAATGCATGGAGATGAGGAGCAGGGGGGGATAGCCTTGGCGCTAACGCTATTTTCCCCAACGCTGTAGCTAGTGCTAGCGTTACGCTAGCGCTGGCCTTAGCACTGTAGCTCTTGCTCTAGTAAAGGGTTCTTACGTGGTTTTTTGTCTTTGTTGCTTTTATTGACTTTGTTGTCTTGATTATTTTGGCACATTTGTGCTAGAAACGTAACTAGGGCTTACTAAAGTCTGTATTTGTTGTTATCAAGGCTATAGCCTATATGTTATTATTTATTGACATTGACTAATGCCATGACCATGATTATGGCGTATTTGGGGTTTCTCAGTCTTGTGAGACTTAATTGTTTGGCATTTATGCCTAACTTTTGTGCAGTGCATATAGAACATCTTCAAGAGATTCAGCCGTGGAAGTTTACAATCTTGAAATTATGCTTGATGACTCTGTAATTAGATGGTATTCATCTTGTTGGCGTTTTCTTTCGTATATGGCATCGCCTCTATTCCGAATATTCACAATTTTGTATAATCACCGCTTTCTGATTAATACAGATAGTTTGTACAGATACATTTATATTTATTTTATGTCTCTGCAGCGAAGCAAAGGTAATTTTCCAAATTTCTCATTTGTCAAAAATCCACCATCAACATTAAGTCCCCTGTTTAGCACGAAACGAGTTATGTTGCGTGGTAAGCACTAGATGGTGGTCTGCCGTACGAAGTAAAGTATGACTTTTTATTGTTTAATGGTTAGATATCACTAGAAGAGTATCAGTTGGCTGAGCAAGTTTTGCTCTTTCTGCGACGGTACTCTTAGGTATATGAAGCATTCTTTTTCTACCATCAACAACAGGAAGGTATTTGGAATATTAGTTGGTTGTAGAGAGCTTTGAGGCAATGTTGCCGTCAGAACACTAAGATGAGTGTTGAGGCATTGCTACCATCAGAACACTATTGTGATATTCATGGGTATTTTGGAAGACCAGAGTAACAAAGAAAAAAAAGTATCGAGATTTGATTAAAATCAGAAGCGAGAGTTATAAGGAAAGAAATAACTGCCGAGATTTGATTCTCAATGAAGGGAACATATTCGAGAAATTTTGGAGATTTGTTGGTGTTCTACTATAAATTTTGGAGAAGTTTTATCTTGTAATATTTTTATCATCTCTTATTTATTTTCTAGTTTAAATTAGGATTAAGTCTAAAATCAAATCTCCACAAGTCCGAGTGAACGATCTTTTTACCATTTGTCTACAACTAACATCAATTTTTGACGCCGCCGACGTGGACTTGTTTTTAGGCTAGGGTTTTAGATTATTTTTTTTAAGTTTAGTTTTTAATTAGGTTAATTAGAATTTATTTTATTTTTATTTTAGATTTTAGATTTTACTTGGGTATTTTCTTGTCTTTGATGCGCAGGTGATCTTTTACAATTATGGTGGAAATTGCCTACCAATAAAGGTAAGAATAAAATCCATATTTTTAGAAACAATTTATATATATTTATTTTAGATTTTATTGTATTTTGTATATAGTTATAAAAAATAACACATACTGATGTGATTTTAGAAAGTGGTAAGTAAAGGTTCGATTCTCGAACTTGTGAAGGTAATGATTTTAGAAAATATTAGACTTAACCTAAACTAATAAAAATCAGGAAAATACACTAGAGATGATTTTTAGAAAATATGGAGAAAACTAGGAATCAAGATTCAGTTATTTCTAACAATTCATGTGATTAATCATGTAATTCTTTTTAACAATTTAATTCAAGTTTGCCAAAAATATGTTTCCTAAAAGAATAATTGTAAATCCTAAGCATGAGACATCAAGAGTAATTAACTAAGCATGACCCATCAAAAGAGAACACAACTATTTAATAAAAACCATTTTTTTCTAATTTAAATCCATGCAAATAATAATAAAAGAATTATAAATAATTATTAGAAAATAATTAAATCACATAAAATTGAGAAAAATACCTTATCCATCATCCCAGTAAATAAACTTACCCCATGGTGAAGAAAACTTGCTCAAAAGTTGATTTCATTGCTCAAAATATTGATTACAAGGTTAAAGAATAGTGCAATAGCTGAACAGATACGTATATAAGTGTCACAGAACAGGGTTAAGCTGTTACAGAGAGCTTTAAGCAACAGAAACGTTCAAAACTTAACACAACAGGAGCAGAGCTGTAACAGTGGAACAGCAACAGTTATAAGTGTGGCTGAGTCGTCTTCTTCAGCGATGGTGGGTGAAGAACAGTGCGGCGATGCACCAGCAGGTCACCGGCGGCGCCGGAACTTCACCGGATTTTCTCTGAATCGCTCTCTAGGCTTCTGTCCTTGATTTTCTTGGCTTCACTTCGTATTTATAGACTTCACAAACCCTAGAGAGAGTTCTAAACCTAATAGAACTCTCTCGAATCACTCCAATTCTTCAATCCAAATCCAAACAGGAACCGAGTCCTGATTCCGGCCAAAATTGGGTTTCCCGAGCTGATTTTCCGGGATTTCTTGATGTCTTTCTATTGCTTTGAACTCTAATCGCAATGGGTCACCTTCAATTTACGAAAACAACTCCAAATCAGCAACCAAATCCTTTCCTGTTTGAAACAGGACTTTCCCGATGATGGTTTGACTCGGTCAACTGGGTTTGACTCGGTCAACTGGCTTTGACCGAGTTGAGTGGGCTGAGTTGACCCGCTGAGTTGGTCTGATCCAGCCCATCCCGATCCAAGGGTGCCCCAATCCAAAGTGTGGGTGCCTTGATCCATTTTCCCGGGTGCTTTGAACACTTTTTGAGCCAATTTTTCCACAAATCTTTATTCTTCTAATGTACCTACAAAAGCATAAAAACACGTAATAGACACACAATCGAATACTAACTCACTAGAAATTAAGGTGCAATTTAGACACTAAAATGTGTCTATCACATACACACACCAATTGCATCTTCCGACACCGATTATTAAGAAGACACGTGGGATAGTAAGTTGAACCCTCTGGGCGTTATCATCCGAACCACCACGAGCCTTAGCCTAGTACCTTTGACCAGTCTTTGATTGTAGGTATATTTCGCTAAGGTAACTTGAGCTTACCCATTTTAGTCGAACCTGTATTTGCACGTGCACACATCACCATACATGCTTTTATTCCTGAATTGACAAACCGAACCATCTCAATGCCTGGAAAAACATAAATCACCATGTTTGCTAACATGTTCTCTAGAACACATGGTGCACCAAAACTTGTTTCTTTTTCATTGTCTCAATTAAAGCAACAAACAACTTTTTGAAAGTTTAATTAGAATAAACAAAACGCACTTCATCATCAGCATGACCAATGATTGCAGGACCCCATGAACCGACATAATCGATATACTTATTTCCATCTACGTCCTATATACGCGAGCCCTTCACAAAATCAATTATAATTGGTTGTCCAACAACTGATTTAGAGGCACAACTGGGGAATTTACACTACAAGGCATCAAATCCTACCAAACCAACCTTCATATGTTAGTACTACATATTCAAAATTCAAGCGTTAATACAAACACACCCATCAATTGAACATATAAATTATATAAAAAAAATGTATTCATGAAGATCTGTAATTATAAGGAAGCTCATAAAAATGTTTGATGAAATTACTAAAAGAGGTTCTAACCCAATGTAAATACTCAAAAACAAAATTAACGACAAACCCATGGCATAAATTAGTATATTAAAGTTAAGAAACTAAGAAAATTCTATAAAGGGTTTTGGACTTGTAACCTTAGCAACATTAAAAATCTATTATGATTACTGCACAAGGTATCCAATATTATTTTTGTTGCTTACAATCCGACATTCTTCGATTTTTACCTTTGGTGTTGTGGTATTTGACTATTTCCTATAATTGAAATAATATGAAATTCTCATTACTGCTAAAGCAGGTTCCTACAGCTGAAAAGTTCAACGCATAAAGAAACTTGATCAGTAAAAGCATTATGCACAATATTTTCATTTTAGTACGCGACGAACATATACAAAGTGACATTCAACAAAAATGAGTATAAACTTTACATTTACGACATTCAAACATCTATTAGAGTCTTAGACATCAGGTGCGCTCCTTCACAATCAAAGGAGCAGAAGTTTTACCTTTCAAATATAAATAAATTAAGTTCCCAAAAACTACTTCCAAAAACAACTTTCATTCTCTTTATCTTTGCATTAAAAACAAAAACAAAGTTAAAACATTAAAAAATTTAGGTAGTGGATAACAATAGTAATTTTATTGGCTATCTACGTTTTGGTTCTTTAGTTGTGCGATATAACATCTACATCTTAGTTCTGGTCAATCCAAAAGTGAATCATCGATGTAACAATGGAATCTAATTATATAAAATAAACTCGAAAAAGATGTAGATAACATGAGAGTACCTTTAATTAATGATAGGTTTTACCATATGGGTTGAGCCAGATCAAAGAGAAATATGCATGCAAATTATGTGGATTATCAGTAAATTTATTTCATAAAATGACACTGATTATCAGTAAAAGTGTTTGAATAAAACTACAACGACATACATAAATTAGAATTTAGAACTATAAACCTAATGAGTAAACATTAATTTTGTTGTGGAGTTGTTTCTGGAAAATATTAACTGAATTCACGATTGCTCCGACAACATTGTACATAAATGTCGACACTGAAACTCTAACTAACACCATATTTAACATCATTATTATATTATTTTTTTTCTCTCACCTCAACTACTCAAGGATCAATATCAAAAGATAAGTATGGCCATCCTATAAGGTCACCATCCATTTCAGATGCCAATGGCGTCAATAAGAAATTCCTAAGAACCCATCAAGTCCATAACTCTTACCTGATACAAATCAACAATGTTTTTTTCCAGTTAGTATTGTTCGAAACAAATTTTACAGTTGAAAGGTAGTCAGTGTTTTCTTAAAAATTCTAGGCAACACTGCAAACCTTTAAGGTTGTATACACGGCTAGATAAATGAAACTAAAACTATCGACATTCGACATATATCCATACACCAACTATTGAACACAAAAAGAGCCACAAACTTAAACGCTTAAAAGTAAGTAATAAGTTTTAATGAGTTTATAGTATTACAATATATCCAATCAAACTCAGACCCAAATCACATTATATGATACAGAATCATCAATAACAGATGTAACATTATACTCTCAATACAATTCATCAAAATTCAATGGACTTGTAAGATTTATATAAGTTACATAAATAGAGGTTAACCTAAATATTGAAATTTGAGAGTCCAGGTAGTTACTCTGGATCATGATCAATGTAGTCTATCGATATAGAGTCAAGAGAATGAATTCTTACCATACAACTTTTTTCAGAAGTTTTGAATTTTAAAGTCGAAACAAAACCCTAATTAACTGCATAAATCTCATTGAAACACCTTTTACTGCACAAACACCTTTAAACCTTAGAATAAAAAAACAAAAAAACTATATAAATCAAATATGAACAAAATTCCAAAAACATAAAAGATTAAAGGGAAAAGGACCTGGTGCTCAAAATCTTATAAAGCGGGCTGATGATGAACAAGGGGGATGAAAATTGGCATCTTATATACAAACATTTATCCATGTTCAGTTTTATTTCTAGGATATTAATGGTACATACATATCAAGTGAAACTCTTGAGTGTCACACAAATCTGCAACAATATGCATAAATTTCTCAAAAAAAAAGCAGCTAAGGGGATGATCATTCAAACAAACATAATCGGTTAATGGTATGACTCCAATATAGATAATGAAAATTTACATTGCCAACAAGCCTACATGGAGAACCCGTGGTATATTAGGAAACCAACTAAGCAGCACTCTAACCATCAAAACACCACTATAAATATCAAGCCATTTTGACATACCTGAAGCTACAACTGTAAGTGGTGTATTCAAATACCCTTTTGGTCTCTCCTTAATCGTAGCAAAAAACAATGACCCGGCTGTACCAACCAAAGTAAGTGGTGTAAGATACCCTCTAAGTCGCTTGTTATATTTTCTATAGTGGCGCGGCTAATTTGATCAATCATCTGGCATGTCAAACTAGTCAATTTTTCCGTATGCATAGGGCTTGGCCTTAGGCTATTTCTTATGGATACTTTATGTAGGCAGTTGTATAGTGATACCACGTAGGCGGGAGAGAAGGCCTAACTGTTATGGTGTGGGAGGGAAGCAGAATGGGCGAAGATTCAACTCTTGCCCAAAAATATTTTATTTATATAAAATATTAAAAGTAGGATCAAGATCTTATAAAAATATATTTTATTAGATTTTGTAATAAAAGTGATTAAGCGAGATTTGAATCCTCGCTTTTAAATTTTTTTTGGAGATGTTTTTCTTCCCTCTTTCGGGAAGAGAGAAAGGAAACGAAAATTTAGATGATGGTTTTGTCACGGTTTTTAGTCACTATCATCCCACTTCTCTCGTCCATAAGAAATAACCTTATATGATTTCTTTAAAAAATTGTATTTACATAGGTAGGAGGAACCTTTATCTTCACTCGTGCAGGAGGGAAAAAGAGAATAAACATCCTCGTCCGAAAATATTTTATTTATATAAAATATTAAAAATGAGATCAAATAATAAAAATATATTTTATTAAATATTTTTTAATAAAAAGTGAATAACCGAGATTTAAAACATTGATTTCTAACCTTTTCAGACGAGACTTCACTCCTCGTCTAAGTTATGTTTTCCCTGCTTACGAAAAAATAAAAGGGGAACGAAAAGATTTTGCCAAGGTTCTGGGTAAACATCATCCTACTCTTTTCTCTATAAGAAATAGCCTAATAAACCCCAAATATTAACATTAGAGCAAAACGTGTCGTCGTTTCAAACAGAGAAATGGAGGTCACATAAATTTGGTATAAGCAGATCGATGGAGCAAACAAAAAGAAGAAGAAGACACAAGACCTAAAAAGGATAACATGAACAGCAGAAACGCAACCGGAAGTAGTAATAACTACAACAGTAACCTTAACAGACCAGCATGGTTACAACAATACGACCTAATTGGTAAGATCGGTGAAGGTACATACGGACTTGTCTTCTTAGCAAGAACTTTAAATCAACCTAATAGAGGCAAATGTATTGCTATCAAGAAATTCAAACAATCTAAAGATGGAGATGGAATTTCCCCTACTGCAATCCGTGAAATCATGGTCTGAATTTCTATATCCCACTATCTAAACCCTAACTTGATTTATCATCATCTGTCGCTAATTTTTATTTTATTTTGTTTTGTTTGGGCAGTTACTCAGAGAAATTACCCATGAAAATGTGGTTAAGCTTGTCAATGTACATATCAATCCTGCTGATATGTCACTTTATCTCGCTTTTGATTATGCTGAGCATGATTTATATGTGAGTGCAGTTCTTGGGTGTTTGAATAATTTTTGTTTTAGTATCAATATCAGTAGCTCAATTGCCTTAACTTGGTTTTTCTAGGGTTTTCTTTTTGTGTCATTGTTTACCTCATCATTCATTAGGAAAAGCGCAATATAGTTCAATCTATTGTTATATGTGAATTTGACTTGCATACATTAAATTCTTAATTGTTGAGTTAACTTGATGGAAATGGAGAGAATAGAAGTGCAAGACTTGTGCTAATAGCAATTTCTTATTTACTTGTATCTTTGCAAGACATGCTATTAGTTTACTACATGAATGCGCACATAAAAAGCTCGATACTTTTTAGTAAATATATATTCAGCTGAATGTGTTTTTGATTGCTAATTTAAGAACTTTACATTTTTATATCACCTGATTATAGTTAGAGCTTATATGGTGATCATACTAATTATTTTTTTCTCAATTGTTTTACTTGTCTGTTGATTGTTACTATAGGAAATTATAAGACACCACAGAGAGAAAGTTAGCCAATCTATTAATCAGTACACGGTTAAGTCACTGCTCTGGCAGCTTCTCAATGGGCTGAACTACCTTCACAGGTAGAGCTCAATTTAATAATCTCATTCGGTTATACTTATTAGTTATTCACTCTAGTAGCATGATTCATATTCTCTTCTGTGGTTGTAAACTTGGATGCTTGACTCGTATCGTATCTTATGTTTTTATTTTTTTCATTCTCTTTGTTATCAAACTAATTGGATTATACACCGAGATTTGAAGCCTTCCAACATACTGGTATGTATTCTATAACTTTGTGCCTTCCCTCATGTATAATAGGTTAACCAATTTGTAATTATTCCTTTTCTTTGCATCTTTGCTATGAGTGGTTAGTTAAAGAAATCCTGTGGAACAGGTTATGGGTGATGGGGATGATCAAGGTGTTGTAAAAATTGCTGATTTTGGACTTGCTAGAATATACCAAGCTCCGTTGAAGTATCTATCTGAAAATGGGGTAGGATTCTTTATCTCTATTCTGGTTACGCCTAATTTTCAATTTTTTCAGTTTTATGTCTTCCTGCTATTTTGTACAGTTGGTATCTTCTCGCTTGCTTTTCATTTTTTGGCTTCATATGGTTACCTTCTTAATTACATAATTGGTTGTTAGATTGGGACAGTGGGTTAATGTACATGCTCGATGACAAGGTTTTTTTTATTACAGTCCAAAGAAATTTTGAGAATTTCCTAAATGAATATGGCTTTAGCTGTGAATAACTTCAAATAAAGATTTTCCATATGAGATAGGAAGTTCCGTGTTTTTTTAACAGTATGATGAAATACAGAAATGATTGATGTTTCATGAAATAAACTGGAGACAGATTCTCTTGATTCTTACTTGTAGTTTGTGATTCCCATCCAAGACTTCCAAGGAAGTCTTTGATGTGAGCTATTTAAGCTGTTGCGTCCCTAAAATCCTGAGCAAATTTATTAATTTCGACCGTAGGGTCTAATGAATTGTTTTGCCACTTAGGCTTGATTTTTAAGTTCTGTTAACATCCTCACTCGTGGAGTGTCAGTCCTCATCTCATTTAGTGACATGATATCTTGTCTTTTGTTAATTATTACTCCAGGTTGTAGTAACAATTTGGTATCGTGCACCTGAGCTGCTTCTTGGAGCCAAACACTATACAAGCGCAGTTGGTATTTGATTTTAAATGTTACACTATTTAGTCCTGGATAAATTCATTTGGGAAACTTGTTTAACAATTTATGATGTATTTGTAATTTTGTGGTTAGATATGTGGGCTGTTGGTTGCATTTTTGCTGAGCTTCTGACGTTAAAACCTCTATTTCAAGGGGTGGAAGTCAAGGCTACACAGAACCCATTTCAGGTGCTAATTTTGTTTTGATACAAATCTAATGGCACAAGTGTGTACCATCATTCACATTTCCAATTCCATGTCTGAATACAGAATATTTTATCTTTTGTTATTAATAGCCTGTATCATGCTTGTATTCTAAAGTTTATGTTCCTCAATGCAGCTCAATCAGCTTGAAAAGATATTTAAAGTCTTGGGTACTAACTCTTGCCTGATTATTTTCCATTTAACGCATTAATTGCAAAATTGCATCTCATGATCTATCTCTATATTAGGCCATCCGACACCAGAAAAGTGGCCAACGCTTGTGAATCTTCCACATTGGCAATCAGATCAACAACACATCCAGGGCCTTAAATAGTAAGTGCTGTTTCTTACATGATATTTACCCTAATGTTTACTTATTTAGCAATTCATAGATGTTCTGCTACTTCTGATGTTTTTACATGGTCAAAATTGGTAAGACTATTAAATTAATTACCTGTTTGTTTCATGCATGCTTGTGGCAGTGAAAATCCTGGTCTTTATAGTGTTGTTCATCTGCCTCAGAAAAGTCCTGCATATGACCTCCTTTCAAAGATGCTCGAGTATGTTATGCTGTCCTTTGTACCCTTTCCCTTTGTATACAATAATATATATGATTAACAGGGAAGAGTGAATTATTTTCCATGAGATATGCATGCATGGCTACTATAGGTGTAGCAACACCTTGTACAGCTGTTTCCAGTTTATTAATTTATGCTTCTGTACGTTCATAACTTCTCTAGTAACGTTTGCAGTGATTGTCAACACTTCATAAAGTTTCAGAAGCTATTACATTTTATATCTAATGTTCGGTTGGAAATTAGGAATATTACCGTACATAAGACATCAATACGATCATATGACTGCCTATTTTTTATCGAAAACTGCATCTTATTTTTTAAGTTCTGTTGTTAGGCTAACTCCTCCGGCAAATTTACATGACCTGGATATTTTGTCTATTAACTGGATTGAGGCAAAAAAGAGTTTTATCTTTAGTTGAAGAGGTAGGTTTCATATACATGCTTACATGACATTCTTTGCGGAGACCAATGGTGATGATTCAATAGCTGATGTCAGTTGAAGATGATACACATGTTGGCAGATTATACCCACCAAAGTTGTCTTAAACTTGTAACTTCGTCATCCTTCGATTACAATAATTTTTCTACCATCAATATTTCCAACACATTGATGACGGTGTTACAAATCTTAGAATGATCTGAATTTTACTAAAAGATATTCTACCTCAAGGTGTTGATCATGATTCCCGAGGTCTTCCCTATATGAGCTCCATTGAGAATGTCATTTAAGCATGTCAATGGAACCTCTAATGTACTTAAATGACTTGTGATTTATGTCTTAATTTTCATCTGTGGTTTGGTTATCTTCTGTTGCAGATATGATCCACGTAAGCGTCTAACAGCAGCACAAGCTCTGGAGCATGAGTAATACTTCTAAAAACATATGTATCTTGTTGGTTAAGTTTTATAGTACATCTGCATGCTGTGATCTTTCAATGCCACTGTGTGCCACCTCCTCTTTTTGGAAAATAAGAATATGTTTCCTCTTTTCTATGCATACAATTATAAGACCTAGTGCTCCGTCACCTCTGCTTTGCTATTTATTGGAAGGTTTAGTCCATCATGATATGTCATTATATTATGATTTCTAATCAAACAAGCCTATTAAGATGCTTAGACAATCTTGGTTCTCTTCCTTTTATATCTGGGAAAGTAACCTAACTATGTTTGATATTCTCATCTCATTGACAATGCTATACCATCAGCACGCAGTTGATGAAATGTTCAAATAACTTGCCTCAATCAATCTCCCTTGATGCAGATTTGGCACAAGTACCCTTGATGTCATATCTTCAACCTTTCCCAGAGCATAGTTATTTGCGTAAAAAAATGGAAGCTTTGGTGAATGATAATTGTTCACACTCTACAATCAAGTTATTAGAAAAACTCGTAGGCTCTGACTGGCATGTTATCATTGTCTTGTAATTTGGATTTTGGAAGAACCCTATTCTATTTCTCTGTAGTTAATCTATAAAACGTGCCAAGTTGCCAACTATGAATAAGCATAAGATAGTAGAGTTCCAATGTTACTATTTCCCAAGGGTAACTGTATGACTTGTTGGTAATATCTTTGGGACATGTGGCCACTAGGTGCTCGTGCTCTTAGTTTTTTTTACTTAGTTGTTTTTGTCTTTTCTCACTTGAACATAGTTGGCAAACATCACTTTGAAATACTCCAGCAAATTTTAACGTAGTGTTTTCAAAGCTTCATGCTTCTAATAGACCTTTTACTCGTTGCTGTAGCACTAACTTAACCTAACTGATCAGTTACTGATCTTTATAAACTACTAGTGATCTTTCCAACCTATATCTTATGCTGCAGTGTGAATTATGTTCCAGTCGCAGAAGTAGATAATGTTGTGATATATAACTCGAAAACAGATGGGTGTATCGAGTTTGTCCATGTGTGAATTATGGAACACATTCATTTATGTGATGTATGTATGGTGTCATGCTGGTCTTGTATGACCATGTGGGTGTGAATACTTTTCACCTTCCGAAAGGTGAAATTATCTTTCGTACATGTGTGGCTATAGCTAAATAAATACTCCTTAATTCTTGTCAATTGTTGGAATTACTGAATGTTGTCTAAATACTTCTGAGTACTCTAATTGTTGTCATATTCTGCTTTTAGGTACTTCCGCATTGAGCCTTTGCCAGGACGCAAGTATGTTTTTCTTTGGATTTTTTAATTATTTTTTTCAAGCACCTGTTCTAGTTAAACTGTGTTTCAATGTCCAACATGACATGCATGTGGATGAAATGTTCACCTAGTGGCTGTCATGGTGCTTGAAACATATATTTCGCCATATTTTCTTCAGTTTGACGAGGTAAATGTGGCATCCATGCTCAGTGCACTCGTACCTAGCCAACCTGGAGAGAAAGTTGTGAATTATCCTGTTCGTCCAGTTGACACTACTACAGATTTCGAGGGATCAGCCAGTGTCCAAGGTTCCCAATCGGTACTAACCTCCCTCCCTCCCTCGTTATACCGCATTAGTGGCCAGACCCAAATGTTTAGAAATTTGCTTTGTAATCAAGGGGCTGTGGATATGGTCATTTTATTCGTGTGTCTAGTTATCAATGCTTGCAGTTCGCACACACAACAAGTACATGCATAAACATATTATGTATATACACAACAAAACACGTGGCCCAAACTCAAATGTAATCGTTTTTTCAATTTGTCGCTATTCACTATTATCATTGTCTTATCTGTATTTCTACCTTATGTTTTCACCTTACTTGCATTCTAAATGTTATCTGATAAGGCACATATACTTTAAGAATAGAAGTTGACAAATTGAGACATGATAGATTGAACTTTATGACTTACTGAAGGATGTCCACGTTAGGGTTAAGACAAAGAGTTTCGATTTCACTTATGACAAACATTTTTCTGCCAATAAGTATGTGGTCAGTTATAAATATAAAAATGCAATTAAGAGGCACTAAGTGTTACAAATTTCTTAAGCCGTTTTGTTCTTAGAAATCTTCTCAACCTGTGTTCTAAAGACACATGTAAAATGCATTAGACTACCCACTGATCTAAGAAATGTGAACATACTCATATTTAGTCCATTATTATGTTTTCATTTAAAATAACCTTATAATTTATTTATTTATTTTTCCTTCATGCACAAGGAGCCGGCTTAAGCATTTAGACATTTCATTTATTTTCCCCTATCCAACCGACAATATTTTCTTCTCTCAGGGCACAGCAATTGGGTAGTCGATAAATATTAAACACATCTTTCCAAAATTCCGACATGTTTGATACTTCAAACAATATTTATGTCAAAGATCTTGTTTCCAGAATAGTTTTAGGATTTTGTAAAAGAGAAAAAGAATCATCTCTCACTTTGATCTGTTAAGTAGTGATCCCCTCATATGAACTTGAAGCACTTACATGACATATCTTCTCAAAGTTGTACTTCTACTTATTGCATGTTAAAATGAAGAATGCAGGCAGACCTTATACTGCATTCTTGAAACTGGATCATCCTTTATATTGTTCTTCATACTTCTCGAGGTTGTGATTTCATATGTTATCTTGTTACTTTGGTGTTTTCAGGTACCGTCTGGAAATATGGCAAGTGGAGTTGGTGCCTCTGGAGTGGCACCTAGACCTGTTCCTCGGCAAATGCCTCCCATGGTTGGAATGCAACAAAGGATGCCTGGTCCAGGCATGACAGCTTTCAATCTTGCTTCTCAGGCTGGCCTGCCCAGTGGTATGAATCTAGGTGGTATCCCCATGCAGCGTGCAGTTTCCCAGGCTCATCAACAGCAACAGGTGCAATCAGATCTCTTAAATTTTTGATTGTTTTTATGTTTGTATTAGAAATGCTAAATCCTTTTTCTGAATTGAATTCTGCTACTTGACAGTTGAGAAGAAAAGATCCAAATATGGGGATGCCTGGATATCCACCGCAACAGAAATCAAGACGTTTCTGAGGTAAGATATTTTGTATTGAAATTATGTTGTTTGCCTACTTCAAATGGCTGGCATAGAGCAGTGATAATAATAATCGTTTCAATTTCTGTTTTGCAGAATGCGAATACCTCAATATTGGTAACTTCTTGATATTCGATATTCAGATAGTAAAATGCTGTCCATATCTGTGAAAAACTGAAGAGTTGTCTAACATCACCTTAGATTAAATCAGGGAGCTCGTCCGGTTATCTTTTTTTACTGTCTGATCCTGCTCGGTATCCAGTAAAATGTAAATTGATCATAGTTCTTTTAGGTGCTATTTCATAGTTTATGAATTATGAATATGTCTACATAGTCTTCCAGTCTTTGTTGCTACATCAAGGGGATTCTAAAGCATAAAGTGTAAGAGTAATAGCGTTGTTGTAAAATGCAATGGCATGAGCGATTCTAATGTTTCACCCCCATATATAAATCCAATTTCAAATCCCGCCAAAATATATTAAAACAAATGGAGCTTTCTTTTACCATTACCTCAAAAATAGTTGGTCCCGCCTTTCATAGTTGAGCAAACAAACAGGATGTAGACAGTTATCTGCAGGGAGATTCCACTACCTGTAATTTAGTCATGTTTTTGCAGTACATAGAAAGCAAAGATATAATACGTTATTTCTGGTCAGTTACTATCCAGTATCCTTAGAAGAGATTAATTCCTTATAGGAGAATTATACGGGCCGATGAAATACTTTGATGAAACACAAGGCTGCATCCCTAAATTTGGATAAGAAATGGCATGCTAGAGCCAAGGGACAGTAGTTTGTTGATGGGGAAAGAAATTCCATTGTTTTTGGTAAATGCTTCGTGTAGGCAAATAGCAAATGTGAAATGGCATTAGACATGCCATAAAAGAGGAAGCTAAGAACTTTAAATTTAAGGATTTAACACCGCCTTCTAGTTCTATCCAACAAAAAATTATGATGGAAAAACCTTTTGAAGAGAATGAAGTGAAAAAAGTAAGGGGGAATTTGTGTTCCCAAAATAAATAGTTATTTTGTATTACCCATTTTAAATCGATAATTGGTAAAAAATTATTTTCGTCATTACCATCTAGTTAACTACAAACGTACAATGCACACATGTATAATAAATAAATAGTTATTTAAGAACCGTTAATGCACCACGTGTTTAAGGTCTATGGGTATTTACATCTAATCGAAAGAATTTTTTTAAATTTATACACGTGTATATTTCACCTGCATAATTACTTGGGTGGTAACGATAGTTATGACGGAAAAAAGGTTTCACCAATTATCGATTTAAAAAAAAGATAATACAAAATAGCTATTTATTTTGGAGGAAAAAACAAAATCCCCCAAAAAGTAATTTGGCACTTTGAAACTAGCTGTTCCCTTTAACCTGATGGTTTTACAATGAAGTTTTTCGAGATTTCTTGGGATATTATTAAGCCAAAAATTATGGCGGTAATTAAAGAGTTTAGAGTGAAAGATAATCTGGATTGGAGGTTTAATTACACAAACATTATTCTTCTATATAAATTTGTTGGAATAATCAACATGAGTGATCATAGGCCTATAAGTCTGATTGGTGGCATTTTTAAAATCATTTCAAAGTTGTTGGCCGAGAGACTATAGTGATAGACACATTTTATTGTCTAATTTGCACCTTAGTTTTTATTAAGTTAGTATTCGATTTTGCAACTATTACGTGTTTTTATGCTTTTGTAGGTACATTAGAAGAATAAACACTTGTCAAAAAATTGGCTTAAAAAGTGTTAAAGGCACCCTGGACAAGTGTTAAAGGCACCCACACTTTGGATTGGGGGCACCCCTTT
>JAJJMC010011034.1:1038996-1083591 GCA_023531435.1 Papaver californicum | reverse complement strand
TTCCTGGTTTTCCCCATATTTTCTAAAAATCATCTCTAGTTTATTTTTCTGATTTTTATTATTTTAGATTTAGTCCAATATTTTCTAAAATCATTACCTTCACAAGTTCGAGAATCGAACCTCTTTTTACCACTATATAAAATCACATCATATAGCTTGCGCTTCCTTCCATCATATCTGAGTTTCAGGTGCTTTTGTTGATGAGAGACAAATGATAGATGGTATTCTGATAGCTTCTGAGCTTATTGATGTTAGAGAAAGAGTTAACGAGTCTGGGTTGGTGGTAAAAGTGGACTTAAAAAAGCATTTTATAACATAAGTTGGTCTTGTCTAGACACTACAATAAAAAGATTTGTATTTGGAAATGTTTGGAGAAATTGGATCAAATCGTGCATTTCAAGTGTCAGATTTTATATTTCTTCGAATGGCAAATCTCTTGAGCTTTATAGAAGTGAGAAAGGTGTTATACAAGGTGATCCAATATCACCTTTATTATATCCAAAATCACCTTTCCTATTCATCATGGTTGTTGAAGTTGTTTCAATAGTGATCAAGAGAGGAACATCTTTTGGGCTTATTTTTGTCTTTAAACATGCTTCTGATGGAAAAACTATAAATCTCTTCATTTGCAGATAACCTTATTGTCTTCTTAAATGACATATTGAGCAGATCCCTAACTTAAAGAACATTCTTCTAGAATTTGAGTTGGTCTCTGGCTTGAGGGTTAATTTCAAGAAAGTGCAATAGTGAAACTAAGATTGGCTCAAAACTCTTTGGCTGGTGCTGAAAATTTTGGTTGTCAGAAAGTAAATTTTCCTATCAACTACCTGGGAATTCCAATGGGTAGTATTATCTAAAGTTGTGGGGGTTTGGGATGTAATACTGCAAAAAAAAATCAGAACAGGCTTAGTACTTGGCAAAGAAAACACTTATCTAAAGGCCGAAGACTTATGCTTATCTAGGATGTTTTATCTAGCTTACATGTACTACTTATCACCTTTTCAGCTTCCTGTTTCTATTGAAAAGAAGATGAAGGAGGTTATGAGACAATTTTTATGAGGATCATCTGATACTTTCAAACCAAATACCTGGGTAGGATGGAATAAGGTATGTCTTCCTAAGGCTAGATAAAGGACTGGTATTGAGAAGTTGAGGTTAATGATTAATTCATTGTACTTTAAGTAGGTCTAAAGATATGTCAAATAAAAATAAGCACTCAGGAGAACTGTTATTCAACAAAAGTTTGGTGGTAATGTGAATGCTTTCCTTCCTAATTACTCTAGTAAGCAAGTTGGTACGATTTTATGTACTGGATTTTGAAAAGTAAGGAGTTTGTAGATGACAATTCTCATATCCAAATGCATAATGTAGATAGATGTTTGTTTTGGAGAGACATCTTGTCCAATGGACAATCTCTTAACGACTTATTTCTAGCTTTATTTAAGTTGTCAAATAATAGAGATGTTACACTGAAGGATATGGTAATGCATTCTGCTGACAATACAGGTTGGAATTTCAATTTCAGCAGGGTTCATAAAAATCATGAAGTTTTTGAGGTAGCTCAACTGCTTAATATGATTCAGGCCCTTCCATTTCAAGAAGTGGGGAAGATACTAGAAGTTGAAGACCTGCTCCATCTTTTCTGTTGCAAGTTCTTATTCTCAGATGTAAGAGGATGGTCCACTACACCAAATTTAGGTTTTAGTAACGCTTCTTTACCGTTACAAAACGGGGTTGCAACGGCAACCAGAGGTTGCGAAACACCCTTTTGCAGTTTTTTCGCTACGACTGGCTCGCTGATGCGAAATTTAAACGCAAGGGCTGAGTCGCAACGGCTTTCAGTTGTTATGAATTTTTTAATTGTAACAGCTCCAGCCGTTACGAATTTTTTTACAGACACAGTAACAATTCCGAACCAGATATCCTTGTTCTAAACCAGATATGCTTGTTCAGGCACTAAAATTTGCACACGTTGTACCCGTTGCGAAATATTTGCAACAACAAATAAAGTTTGTCAAAACTCAGTTTCCCTGTTACCCAATCCCCCGTGCAATTACCCAGATTTATTCCAATTCTCTAGGATCCACTGAAATCCTACGATTGTTCTTAGGAAAAACATTCAAAATGTCAACTACACAAACAAATCATCCACTGTATAGGTTAGACAAAACTCTGCATATACAAGAAATAAAGAAACTAGTCTTACTGATATTATATAACATATCAAAGCACGGAAGTTCAACTTTTCAAGATATCTATGTTTTCGAAAACTCTCATCATGTCTAAATTAAACACTAAATATTCTTTACTCACTTGTCATTGCACACCACACTTCACCCTAGCTCCGAAACATACTACAACAATCTAAGATTCACTTCCTACTACTTGTAGCCTTCAAGGTCCCCAAGCTTTCAGCTTCTTGTACACTTCCAAGTATGCTTTTTCTCTAAATCCTGGAAAATAACAATTCAAAAGATGAAATTCAATCATAAAAAACCAAATCACAATGGAGACAACCTTATAGTTCAATAACCAAAATTTGCACACAAGGTATCTTACCCCTCACAAAGAACATAAAATCCATCAAACTCTAAAATGACATCAAGGTATCCGTTTACCTGGCATGAAGTAGTTCTCCTTGATGATTGCCAGGGCCTTGTGTAGCTAAGAATTTGAAAGGTTGTTGCTTTTGTATTTGAAGAAGAAGATTTTGTAGCAAATTAAAGTGTCAATTGATATCTATTGTACCTATCAGCATCACCATCAACTGAATCCTGGAAGCACCTGAGAAGAAGAATAAGATTCTTCAAGAAAAGAAGCATATACAATAATTATGTAAGATTGTGTGTGAATTCAGCTGGCTACTAATAAAAACAATCTTCAAGACCATGTGAGTAAAACCTCATGGCTTTTGGGTCTGTCTTTGGGGAAGGAACAACTTAACAAGGACCCATTACAGTGTTAAGTGTGTGCATTTAGTTTTAAATGTTGTAAATTAATGGATGATACAAACATAGGCTTGATTAACAATTGCTCCACGAACGAAATACTCACATTGCAGAACTTGGAGTAAGAGGAGAAAAAAAATAAAACAAACAATCAGATTACTCAAACACACTTGTGAAACTGTTTCAATATAAGATAATCTACTAGCAAGCAGTATATTGATTAGACAAACCGCTATCATAATCTTATTAAAAAGAGTGAAGGATAAATTACTCACAAGATCAAGGCTGTAGCTTGCAGTCGATTGCTTACTTGAGCACCAGGGATTTCAGTCGATCAATGCATAAAGGTGGTCTTCCACTACTTTGTTCTCGAAACAGTATTTAGAATGCCTAGTAATGAGATATATAAAAAGAGTATAAGTCACAATGGAAAGAAATTGAAACTTCTGTTGTTTTCGAATAAAGGAACGACTCATGAGTGAGGGAAACAAGGATAGTACCATGCTCCCATGTCTCGTGAATTCTTTATATACACCCATTTTGCACCTTGCACCATTTATGTTACTTCACTAGAGTCCTAATTCGAAATAGTCTAAAGAATTACTAATATTTTGAATTTTGGGTTTGCCTTTTTGCTGATGCAAGTAGTTCTCAATATAATTAAGTCACTTCGTATGAAACGAGAACATTTCACACTAATTTAAATGTTTAATAAATTTGGCAACAAAATGACATAATAAGGCTAATCAAGATTCACAAAATGCAAAACTAATTAAAATGAGCAAGTTCAAAAAACTTACTCAGATTCACCAGTTGTGAAGATCTCAACATCAAATCCCAACAATATCTCAAGTTCTTTCTTCTAAGTTGAATCCTTACAAGTCCCATATACCTTCCCGACACAGGAAAATATGCATTGTTATCACTATCTCTTCTTTGGGCACAAACGAAAGAGAGAACTTTACCCAGCCACACAACTGATCCTGCCACAACATCAGCAGTACAAAATGCCAGCAGTTAGATTGGAACTTGCATACTCTTTATATATTAATATAAAAGTGGTCAAACCAAGAATTCACAGCGAGAAGAAGAAAATATCTTATCTTTCAAAGATGTCCTCTACAGGTGATGAAACATAACAAACATAATTCTATAACTACTGCATGTGACTAACCACAGTTTATCCAAATTCTGGAGTATGGACAATAAAGCAACAAACGACAAATCCCGTGAAAAGCTGCATAGCATCTCCCTTTCGCCCAACCTTGCTAGCTCATTTTTTCATCAATACGTTCACACCAGAGTTGCTGAAATAACTAAAGCACGGGAAATCCAAACTGCTCATAAAAAGAGGAAGAACACACTCACAAGAACATAATATACTAAACAACCAAACCCTTTTACGCCAATTTTAAAATCCAAATACGAACGACATAAACTCTATAGATTTTCATTCTTCCAAAAAATTAATTTGTATGCTTACACACTACTATATCATTACCAAACCAAACAGTCCACCACCTAATACTACTAAACCAAAGATTTCCAACTTCACCCTAATCCTAATTTCACTCAAAATCAAACTTAACAAGTTCAAAATTATCAATAAGCTAATGAGATAATCCGCTTATCTAAATATCCTGAATCCATACAACACCACCATTAATCACAAAAAAATAAAAAAATTCACAGTATACCCAACAACCATACTTAGTAGAAATCACTAACCATTGTCAATTTTAAACGACAATTAATGGATTTTTGGCATCTGCTACAACCAAAAAAACAATATTGACAAAGAAGTACATGATTAATTTGATATTTTACCATGATGCTTAAACCAGTAACACCAAGATTTGAAAGAGAAGTAGTGTTATGAGATTATACCTAAAGATCTTCGAGAATATCCTACGGATGTTGCTGAGAAACCTGTTGAAAAAAAATCAAAAGAGTTTAATTTTTGACTTGAATTCAAAAAGAGAAACATGAAAAAATTAGCTTTGAAAACCCTAACTGTACTTACTGATGTTGATTCGTGAAACCCGAACACCGAAGACGAAGAAAAATAGATTAGAAATCATTAAAACGAGAAGAAGATGAAGTTTCAAGTTTTGGTCATGACCTAGGGTTTTCAGTCGAGATCTAAGTTTAGGGATTTTGGGAAATTGTAACAGCACTGCTTTTTCCTTCTCTCTATACTACTATTATAAATCCCTAAAGGTAATGGTTTCGTTATTGATCTAAACACTCCAGAGATCTGTAAAATTGAAGAGAAAGAATAAGGAAAGTCGGGTACTGAGAGGCGCTACTGATGGAGCAAAGAGAGTGAAGTAAGTAGCAGAACGAGGGTTAGGGTTAGAAATTAACTATGCCACATCACTTTGAAGTAGCAGAACGGGTGGAATAATCCTTCAGATTCAACACATCTCAAATTTTTGGGCGGAAATATATTTTTTCTACACACTAAGGTGTTCCCATCCACATGAATGGCTCGCACATGTAAACTGTCAGCCGTTGCAAATTATAACGACTGAAAGCAGTTACGAAATTTGCAACAGAAAATAGCGGTTGCGAAACTTTTGTAACAGGTTGTTTTAGTTACAAATTTGCAACGGCTCGAAAGCCAGTACGAATTTTTGTTGCTAAAACGTGATTTGGTGTAGTGGTCTTCTGGTTTTTCCACATAAAATGCTTTGGAATCCAAGAGCTCCTCGAAAAGTAATTTATTTTCACTTGGACTTTGTGTTATAAAGGAGATCCAACACTGAAAAAATAAAGAACTCAATCCTGATAAATGGATGTAACATGTGCAAGAAGAAAGATGAATCAAACTCTCAAATTTTCCTATATTGTGAGACAATGCAACAAATATGGAACTACTTCTTATCCAGTTACAAAGTTCAGTTGGTTTTCCAAGACTCTGTCAGAAGTTCATGAGAATAGAGAAGAAAGAAGAGGAAAGCTAGGAAATTACAAGTTTGGGGCCTTAGGCCTCAAATTCAACTTTCAAGTTCAATAGCCCTATAGCCCTATAGCCCTCAAATTCAACTTTCAAGTTAACAAAAGTGTTGCCATAGGGGTTGAACCAAGCTGGAGTTCAGGGGATTTCTTGAACGTGAGCTTGAATCAAGTTTGTTGCGCCCAAACATAAAATTTTACCTTTTG
Source organism: Papaver californicum (assembly GCA_023531435.1). NCBI lineage: Eukaryota > Viridiplantae > Streptophyta > Magnoliopsida > Ranunculales > Papaveraceae > Papaver > Papaver californicum. Next base: position 1,077,478 of record JAJJMC010011034.1, on the reverse strand, counting down.
TGCCCAATCATTGGGCGCATAAAATATGAGCCATCAGATTTGATTTTATGAGTTAAAATCTAACGGCTCGTATATTTGCGCCCAGTCATTGGACGCATCAATCATGAACCATCAGATTTTTTTTATAAGTTAACATCTAACAACTTGTATATTTATACATAACCATTGGGTGTATCAAAGTTGAATAAACATAGTGTTTAGAGCTTGATTCAAGCTTACATGTCTTGAAGTTGAAAATTGAATTTGATGATCCATAGGAGTTAGTCTTATTACATTTACTATCTGGTGGATTGTGTGGTTGGAGGGGACAACAAAACTTTTTTGGAAGAATATATAACCACAATCCACAACTAGGGTTATTGATGATGTGAAATGCCTGTTATACAATTTTTCAATAACTTTGAAAACTTTCCATGGTTTGTCTTTACATTTGGTGATAAAAAAATGACAAGCTGCCTTAATGTAACAACTTGACCATTTTTTTCCCAGTACTGGTTAACAGTTGCATCACATCCTCCGTGAAGCATATTTCTTTTTCATTTTAATAAGCTTTGCCCTTTTTCTGAGTAAAAATAAAATAAAATACAATGAATGTCGACATGTTTATGGATTGGGAACATCAGGGAGAATACACAATTTTGTTGTCCATTTTTGGTTTCCATGTGTGGATAAGTTACTTTTTCATTTGGAAGATGAACAATATATTTTCTACAACGACAAAAAAAAACATAAAGTTGCGATGAAGAAAATTGATCTTCATGCAGCAAAGTTTATCCGTTGGTTTGTAGTTAGTCAAGAATTTCCAGAAGTAAAATGTATTCTTTATGTTGAGTTTTCGGAATATTCATTTAGTGTATCCAAAAAAAAGAATAGAAGAAGAAGGCAAAGGGGTTATAGGATTGGACTAGACAAAAACATCAGCTTCCACTGTTTACAATGGATATTTCAATCAACCAAGTTAATCCGGTAGTATTGGTGAGTGTAAAAACGGGTCGTTCCAGTCCAGCACAACCCATTTAGAGGCGAATCCACCGTGTTACGTGCCGTGTTGTGTCGTTCCAGAGATTAAGACGTGTCGTGTTGTGTTGTGGTGTGTTGTACCTGGTATATTTATTTTATATTTTTCAAAGTTGATATTTTCCAGATATTTAGATAATATATGTGTTGTTATATAAATAACACAACATAACGAAGATAAAGTATCAAAAGTTGGTTAGAATAAACACTCTTTTGTAAAATATACACAAACTGTGTTGTATTATATTGTATCATGTAGTGTGTTATACATGTTATGATGTGTTTTTTTAGCGTGTTGTGCTGTGCCACGTGCTAATCCGTGCCACATGATGTGTTATGCCACTGGGCCGATTAGTGTGGCCCAGCATAACACATGAAGCTACCATGCTGGGATAACTCACGTGCTGGGCTGGGCTTGGCTGGGCTGACACGGCCCAATTTACACCTTTAGGTGAGGCTAAGGGATTCTAATCATTTTTTTGCTAGTATGCAACGATTTACCTTGTAATAGTTCAAATGATATTTTAGCTAACTTTTCGAACTAAAAGAAAAAAAAAAAAAAAAATTTAATTTTTATCAAAACACTTTCAACCTCCACAATTCTAATGTAAAAATGCAGGTTTGTACGCGTTTTCTGACAAGTGTATATGTGATAGTCTATTCTTATATTTTAACTAGGTATCACTCCGTCCTACGATCGAGACTTAACCTCTTTGATTATTTTTTGTTGTATGGTTAGCAAACAATCTTTTAAATGTCTTCTATAAGTCCTAGTAGCACCTCATTTGCAACAAAAACACGTGAGAGTTAGAAAATGATGAAAATTTATATAATACCAATCTTTCATATATTCTGAGAATACTTTTTTAGATTTTCGATAACATCAATACTTGGTGGATGGTGGTAGCTTTGCACTGTACAATATGAAATATATATGCTCTCATCCAAATTTTAATTGAAATTTGTGAAACTTGACATTCTTTGTTGAGTTGTCCTGAGAGATCTATGTCATGGAATCCTTACACTTTCAGACTTACGTATCAGTTTCCGTTTCAAATTATATATATTTCAATACTATCCGTCTCATTGCAATCTTTTAAAATATACAATATTATTTCAGTGATCACTAAATTATTTTCTTATTAACTATCCCGTTTACTTGAACCGACCCGTCATTCCTTACATCGGAGATTGGAGAAAGCATCGCTCCAGTAAGTACTCTTTAATAATTCTATAAAGGACAAACTTTTCTTGTTATATTCCCCAATAATAAGGTTGGGTCAAAATTTTCATTAATCTACTATCGTGAATCAAATCAAAACTGTTTTCAAGTTTTATAGTTTAATGACTATGATTTGATAAAACAACCAACAATATATTCTTTTATGGTACAATGCAAATCCCCAACTCATTTCTCACTGAGAAGAAATCATGCTGAAAATGTGATGCTAAATCTACAGATGCTTAATTTATACGTGCTGCAACTAATGTAACGGTAAATCGTTTTTGGCGAAAGCATCTGCGGTAGGAGATTCCAATATCGTAATGGACTTGAATTTTTGAATGATTGAAGACTGCTGGTAAATTATAATACTGAACACTCTCTAGCTTTATCTCTAGTAGTTACTTTTACACTGAATTTTTTTTGTATGGGTTATAATTATAGGGCGTTTGATTCGGGTAATTGGAAGTCCAGGAATTAGATTCCAAGGGAATAGGCCTAATTTCTCCCGACCAAACAGTATGTTTAAAGTTAGAATCAAATTCCTAAAGGATCAAATTTCCTTGAATCTTTTTATTTCTATTCCACCCGGAAGTGAATGGAATGTAATCCAATTCTGAAAAAAATAAATAAAAAAAATGGAATTATCAGCATTTTCAGTGGCCATTACCTGCGAGAAGCGACCGAGAAAAGAGAGAACATAGAAGAGATTGAGACGACCGAGAGAAGATAGAAGATATAAGAGATTGAGAGATAGAGATCAGTTAGAGATTTGATTTTTCAACTCCCAGGGATCTGCTTCAACAATTTGATTTCTCTTTCGACTAGGTAAGGGTTTTATTTGATCTCTCTTTCGAATTGAATTATATCTGCTTTAATAATTTGATGATTCGTTGTTTATACTGCATATGATGATGTAGTTTGAAACCTAGAAAGCTATAAATCATCCTGATCTTATGATTAGCAGTTGGGATTTTGTGAAAATATAAATTAGGTTTTGAACAAAAATTGGGAATTTCTTCCTACATCTGTCTAATCTCTAATTCATGAAAATTAATGTGATGGGTAGCTATTAATCCTTTTGAATTCGTGTTTTATTATCCTGATTTTGTGATTTCTTGAGTTGGGGATTGATCATGGAAACTAGGGTAGAATCTGCTTTAAAACAGTGCAACTAGCAAGCATATTGATCAGCTTTTAAATAAAAATGTTCAACGTAATCATATAAAAGCACATGCATTATTTGAATATAAAACCACATATCAAAGTCTGTAAAACCTTGTAATCCTAGGTTTTGAGATCAACAAGGTATGTGCATTATCTCATTGACTTTCTAAATGAAGCCATATGGTGTTTTATATTCTCATATGGTTCTATTTCCCTGAAGTCGTTTCCTTGTGGTGATAAAAACATTCAAATACTTTTATTGACCTGAGCAGCTGGAAGCTGAGATTAGTAGTTTGTATATTTGATTAGCTCTTCTGAAGTATTAGCAACATGTGCACGACCAGCAGGGTGAACTCCTTATGGGCTCTATGTTATCATATATCCTATTCAAACTAACACAATTAAATTTTGTCAAGACATTTATGAAGATGGTACATAGCTTACATCTGCATGTGCTTCAAGCTTTTGGCGCTACCACCTCACCTTTCGCTTGTATATCTAATCCGAAACCTGTGCCTCTTGGACTGGATGTCTCCTTGCCATCATTTCAAGATATTAAATAGAATTTTGGACGATTAGCATATTTATTCAACATGCACCTGGAAAGAAATATTGGAACGTAAGTGAAGCGAAATCAATATGATCTGGAGAAGTGAAAAATCATTGCTATTTTAATGACCTCATTGTTTTCGTTAAAGTGGATGTCTCCTTTCCACTTCAGCCTTCTTAAATTTTTTTTTTTGTTGTTGATCTGTATTTTTTGCCCTTTTTTTCTGTTCTATGTTTCTACCTACTTTAATACCATGATGTTTGAGAGTTGGCTCCTCTAACTCATATAATTGTAGAAGATTAACTTTACAATATGGTTGCAAAAATTAAAACATTATCTTGTAGTTTTACGCATGAACTATATATTCTTGTGTAGCCTTATGCATCTCTTAACAGCAAGGTATGTTGTACATACTATGAGTCTTATTAATTATTCAATAGCCAAAGTCCATGTTAATTTAGCCTTAGTGACATATACGTCTCGCCTTTGCTATCAGTGAACTTATATTAAGCTCCTATTCCGTTAAATCTGTATTTCTTTTTGCAGAAAATGTATTCAACCTTTGCAGCTTTCCAAGCCTTGCAGGATTGAAGTATAAGACTCTTAGACGTGGATTTAATGAGGTGAGTCATGTGAATGCAGCTACTTCTGTTGAAAATTGTTGCTCATTTTCTAATGATTTCTCTTCTATATACTCCTTCAGGTAGTTGTCTGTGGGATCTACAGAAGCGGGAATGTATATTTCCATCCCAAGGATGATGAAGTATTGAAGGAAACTGACAAAGTATGAGCTTTACTTCAATCATTTTAGTATTCGAGTAACACAAATATATGGATGATGGGGCCAATTTCCCTTTTTCTAAAATATAATGTGGTGAATCTTAAATTAGTTGCTTTAAGATTTTCGCAACTTTTTTTTCACTTGTTTTTTCCCCTTAATTTCCTATGGTTTTATTCCAAGGAACCCATTTTTGTTTTTCCCAAGGTGAATTATCTGCCTTCGTAAAGTATTGGTTGGTAGACAAAAGACAACAATAAGAAACATAAAATAGAAAAAAGCATAATAACGGCTGATTTAACTTGTGTCTCTACCTATTGAAATCTTACTTTGTTTAGTTGTTTAAATCCAACTAAAATTAACTTGTACTGTATTTGCTGTAAGGTTCTATAATAGCACCTTTCATGTTTAGAAACAAGGTCAGATACTCAATTATACCCTTTAGTCTTTAATGAGCTTAATAATCTCATGACCTATGTTTTTGTGCTTTCAATTTTTTTCTCTTGGGAAAATGAACATCGCCGTACAGATAGAGAAATCTAAGCTAGTGGGCACTAGCCAGTCAACCTTTTATTGGTGCCAATTTTTGTGTTTGTCCTTTCAATGATTAAATGCTAGTTTTGTTGTTGTATTTTTACCAAAAGTATTCTAAATTTTGGTTTAGTCATCGAAGTCTAGAATGCTTACCTCTTAAAGATGTCCTCCATTCTTATGCAGGTTTTATTCATAGCACCTGTTGATAGTAAGACGAAACCCCAGTTACTTTCTGAAGTATCATCTATAGAAGAAGATAGTACTTCTCAAATTCAAGATCTTGAAAAGATAAGTGACTCTTCCAGTCACATTACAAAACTGAGGAAAAGGATTGATAATACTGTTCATCGGCCTCCAAAATCAAGTTCCAAGGTATACGTTGATCTCGGATCATTATTTAAGAAAGTGTGCTTTTTAGTTGGTTACAATCACAAAGTTTTCTTCTTGTGAGTACAGGCATCAAAAGCGAGTTTTGGACCAAAAGAGTGCATACTTATGCTAGGCTGGCGACCTGAAGTTAATGAGATGATTCTCGAGTATGATAATTATCTGGGACCTGGCAGCAAACTTGTAAGCTCGAAATATTTGAGAATCTTCATACCATATTCTACAGAGTAATATGCTTTTAAGTTTAGTTGGTCCTGCTTGATATCAGAAAAGCTTAAATTATATAATAGCAAGTGTGTTAACACTTCAGGCCTAAGTGTCCCGATCATTGTTCTAATTTAACGTTCCTATTCTGCTGCGTGTAAGTATGAAGTGAAATATTGGTTAGTGCAAATTATTTTGGGGAGATGCAAATCCTCAGTAAGATTAGAAGTTTCCTCTAAAGAGTCTGCAGTCAGCATGTACTGGTTTTTCATTAATGCTTGATTCATTTTACCTATACATTTGCAGGAAATATTATCAGATATGCCAATTAATGAGAGAACCAAAGTAACCAACTTTTCAGGCAAAGATAAACTCAAACACGTTGAAGTCTCTCATAGGGTAATGTCTTGATCGTATAGTTTCAAGTTTCAACTTTTGGTTCAGTTAAGAAGAAGTGTAGTTTTTGTCAAATTGATTTTGATGTTTTCCCATGTTGCAGATTGGAAATCCCATGAACTTCGATGTCCTAACAGAAGCCATTTTGAAAATTCAAAATTCTCTCAAGAAAGGAGAAGGGATTCCTTTGTCAATAGTTGTAATATCCGATAGAGAGTGGCTTGTAGGAGGTAACAAATTATTATAATATGAAGATTAAGTTCTCTACTTACTAGTAATAGTCATTTGCTGATTATTTTTATATGCAGATATAAGAAGAAAAGACAAGCACGCAGCATATTCTCTTCTTCTTGCTGAAAACATTTGCAATGCACATGGTGTTAAGGTCAGCCATTTTTATAATAACTTGATCCATTAGCTCAAGGGACAGTTTTATTTTTGGAAGGTTTAACCAGGGCTTGTGATACACAACTAGCTGATCTGTCTTGAGTGATAAGTGTAAGTGACGACCAAAGCTAAATTTGTATTTGTTGATTTTCCAAAGTCTACTCTGATTAATGACTTGTTACCTAGTTAGTCAAGGGAGTGTGTAGATAAGCCTGATGCTTTTACACAAAGAATAGTGCTACCAGATATTAATATCATAATTTAAAATAAAAATATAGCTCTATGTACGTAACACCTATTTCAGGAGATACGGTTTGGTAGTGTTGATTTCATAGTCAAAGGAAGGGTCGGGATTCTTCATAATTATGGAGGTATACTTACTCATAATTGATAGTATCTTTTTGCAGGTGGCAAACCTGGTTGCGGAAATTGTAGACACAAAGTTGGGAAAACAGGTAATTCCTCAACATTGACTTGTGAAATTTTCTGATAATTTTGTTCTGTTAATGTTGCAATTATCTATGAATTTCATATGCAATAGTATGCCCAACTCTCCTATAATTGTTACAGATTACAAGGATGAAACCATCTCTGACATACGTTGCAGCAGAGGAAATAATGAGCCTTGTAACAGCTCAAGGTAACCCAAGAGAGCATGATGTTGCTAGATTCGTATGTTATCTATATAGTTGTATCTAGGGCTGCACAGGAACCGACCGGAACCGACGAACCGGACCGGAACCGACGGAACCGTACCCCAAAAGAACCGAACCGAGGGTACAAGGTACAGGGTACGGGTATAAAAAATGGGAACCGAGTACAACCGGGTACAAGGTACAGGTACTACCCCTGTACCCTGTACCTGTACCTCCTCATGATCTTTTACAAAGTTGATTACTAAAACCTATTGCTCTTGATCTTTTATATGATTATATACTAGATGATAACTCTAATGTTGAGGAAGGTAATGTGATTTTTTTTTCTTTTTTTTTTTTTTTTTTTTCTATATTAGTCATCAATTCAATCTTTAACATAATATTTATTTATACACATTTCGTAATACTGTATACATTTCGTAATTAGATTGAAATGGTAGAAACACTTAAATTTTCTAATTTTTTTTATTTCAACAATTTATATTTAAATTTTAGATGTAATAAAAAAAAAAAAAAAGGGTACAGGGTACGTACCCGGAACCGGACCCAGGGTACAGGGTACAAAACCGGAACCGGACCCAGGGTACAGGGTACAGGTACAAAATTTAAGAACCGACCATGGGGAGGTACAGGTACAGGGTTCCACCAAGAACCGAGCCGAACCGACCTTTGTGCAGTCCTAGTTGTATCTATGGATTATGCCTAATTTGATCGTCAATGCTAGTCTGGTTTCATTATATTCTTAATTCATGCTTGATTCAGTCGGTTGTGCGGATAGAAATCATACTTACCGAATTTTTTTATCATGCTGATTTTGTATGTATTATGATGATTTCAACATCAAGTTTATAAGATTGTCACCCATTAAAACTGTTCTGTGTCTAGTTGGTATTAAGTTGAATATGCCAAACCTGAAACCATTCACCAAAATAAATCATAAGGTTATGTTATGTTATATTTAACCATATCTGATGGATTTTAGAAACACAACATTTCATAAACTACCTTTTGGTTGGTATGTAAGTTGAGTGACTTGATCTGCCTCAGGATTAATAGTGCTCCATCAGTTCTGAATTGAGATGTGGTTTTTGGATTGAAATTGTGTTGTTTGTGGTTTTTGCAGTCTCATACAAGTGCAAAGGGAGTGTATGGGAACTACTTCACTTGTTGAAGAGCTCGAAGAGATAGAGAAAGAAGATGAACAAGAAACTGACAGCAAGAAACTGAACAAGAGAATGACCAAGAGAAAAGTAACCAGTCTGAATCAAACAGTGGTAAGGTAAAAGGAAAAAGGTCCGTTCATCATCCATTGATATTGGATCCGGTGAATCAAGTGGGGATGTAAATGACCTTAGTTTGATGGCTTCTTCATTCGACAAATTTGTGACAAATACACTTCAACACTTTGAAATGGTTCGTGGGTCACTAACTCAAGAAGCCGATGTAAATAAATAATTGTTCGAGGAGTTGAAAAAGATAGACGGCCTCACTGAAGATGATGTGATAGATGTTGCATCTATTATACTCGATTCATCTACAAAAAAAAAAGTTTTCTTCAGCATAGGGGAAGGAAAATGAACAAACTATGTGAAAAACATGATTCTTAAGTGATGCAGTTAATTAAACTTTCATGGCTCTATGCATTTTGAATTTTGCAACTTTGAATAGGATTTTTAATTTTGCATTTTGAACATGACTCTTAAAGTGATGCAGAATTTTCTGTTAGTAATCCTTTATCATCATAAATTCTTAATTTTATATTTTAAATAATAACAAATAATATTTTGGTTTAGAAATTTAAAATCTATGAATTACTACATAATCCTATATTAGAGACCCGTTTAACCCCTAATCCTACCATCAAACCCGGTCAAATTTCTAAACCAAAAACTTGTTTTTGGACTAGTTTCTTACTCGCGCGTCCAAATCACGTGAAGACAATGAAAAATAGATTTCAATATCCCATAAATACCCTTCTATTGTACAAACTATAAATCTAGCCAAAATCAAAACTTCAAAAAAAAAATCGGCAATCGGCAGCTCACAGATATTTCTTCTCTTTCTGCTTCAGTTGGTGTTTTTCAGTTTTAGGGTTTCGATTTCAAATCTCCAGGTATTTTTCTTTAATCTTCTTCTCTGTTCTTATATTTGTTGTTTATGCTTTGTTCTGTTTTTGTTTTTTTAACTGAAATCATGATAATCAACTTGATTTCATGTTTTTGTTTGTTTTCTTACACTGAAATCCTGATGATCAACGTTTTATATGTACATTTTGTTGAATTCCATGATCGATCTCGTTTTTGTTCGTGTTTTAGTTTTTCTTTTCATCTTTGAAACTGATTTTGTAATCGTTCTATTTTGTTCATTAGAACGTCGTATTCAGTGTTTTTACATGTTGTTTGATAATATGTTTTATTTGGTTTTCTTTTATTTTTTCAGAGAATCATGATTTTTGTTCTTTCTTCTGGATGTTTTGAATGATTCTTCAGTAGATATTAATACGTACTGTTTTTCTAAACTTTTCGATATATACTGTTTTTATAGTATACCATTTTTGAATCAGTACATATTTGTTTGCATTGTTTGTCTGTTATGTGTGTATCTATAATATGTGTGATACTTTTAAAATAGTACATATTATGTTGTATTGTAGATTTAGTATTCCTATCATCTTAAAATATATGTTTTGATTTTTGTATTTTGTGTTATTTTATTTGGATCACATTTCTTCAGGTTCAACATGTCAGGTGTTGGTTAATCCAAATAGCTTTTGCTACTCTCATGTATACCACAAGCAACACCACATTGCATATTTGGTTACGCTATCTTCGACTTAGGAAGATTTAAAGTTTACCATTTGTAATGCATGGAGCTGGTTGAATCCATCAACTATTGTTGTTAATTATGTTGAAAATGGAGTGAAAGTCCATGTCCTTGCTGATGTATCTCTTCAAGGTCTTGTTGCATTACATGTTACGAAGAATTCAGATTTCTTTGAGTTGCATGTTGATGTTGTGTTATCATGTGCATCTAATTCTTTGAGAAGTGCTAATCTTGACAACAGTGTTGAGTTGGTTTTGAGTGCTACGAACAATTATTTGAAGATTCTAAAGAGGTTGCAAGTGTTCTTTTTTCTGATGGTTGGGAGAATCTTTTTGAAGATAAAAACCATCTCTTCCATGGTGGTGTTGAAGCTGTTCGGTTAGCATGTGAGAAATATTGTTTGAGGACTGGATATAAGGTTAAAAAATTGAAGAATGACCTTGAGAGATTCACAGTCAGATGCAGCAATGACTGTTGCTCTTGGATGCTTCACGCGGTTGCCATGAATGAGTCTTTGGATGTGTTTAAGATAAAGTATTACGTGGGTAGACACACTTGTGGTGCTGGTTATAGGTTGAGGAGTCCAACTGTTTCGAGGAAGCTTGTAAATCATTTAGTTCATGAGCGTGTCAAGCAAAACCCTCTCATAAAGGCGCAAGAGATTATGGATTATATTAAAGTTGGTGGAGGGATCAACATCAAGTATCACCACGCATATCATGCACTAGAGTTATCGCATGAAATGATCTTTGGTGACGATGTAAAGTCATGCACTGATCTTGCTTGGTGGATCACTGCTGTTGCAAAAACCAACCCAGGGTCTTATATTGATTTTGACTTCAACGACGCAACAAAGAGATTCAACATACTTTTTATTTGCTTTGGAGCTTGTAGAGAGGGTTATACACTTTTTCGTCCAATGATCTTTTGTGATGCGATATTTCTTACGGGGAGGTTTAAAGGAGGTCTAATGGTTGTTACATGTCTTAACGGCAATCAAGGTAACTTTTTTATATGGTACATATTTTTGATAAGTATCTGTTTTTTATGCACTTTAGGATCATACACATCATACATAAAGTACATATTGATATAAACTGTAGGTATAACATATTTTTGAAGGTGCAGACATGAAGTACATATTGATATGGTTTTTTATATTTATTTTCCAGGTTTTTATCCTTTTGCATATGCATTAGTTCCTGGCGAAGATAATGATAATTGGCATTGGTTTATGGACAATCTTAAAAAAATTTGTGGTCCATCGTCCCATCACCTTTTTGACTAAGATTGTACATCGAGTCGGGTGGGTCGGGTTTGGCCCCACCCGCACCCGACCCACCAGTTGGCAAGTGACTGAAGTATTCACCCGCACCCAACCCGCCGTAGGACGGGTCGGGTCGGGTCTGACCCGCCATTTCGGTGGGTCGGATGCGGGTGGGTGCGGGTCACCCGACCAGGTTCAATGCAAAAAAATTTCAGCTTAAAATCTATCAGTTTCTAATGTTCCCATAATCCCAGTTTGTATCAAAGCAAACAGCCAAAAAACCCGCTAAGATGACACTTCCCACACTTCAGAAACCTGTAGCTTCAGTAGTTGTAACATGAATTCCAAACCATTGACAAAAACAGGCTTTGTATTTAACATAAACCATAAATCCCTCAGTTCTCATCAAACACTAATCTAATATTCCGAAGTAATGAAAATAGAATGAGAAGGAATGTAGTGATACAACTGTCCATTAACATCTTACTGTTTGCTTGAGAAAGATGCTAGTTCTGCTGCTGCAACTTCTAAAACAAAAACATGATGCCTTAGCACTAATTAAATTTGTGAAATCAATCTCTTTATCTTTTATTCTTTGCTTCTATAATCATTAGTGTCACTGAATGCTACCTTAGCGCTAATGAAAATTTGTGGTAGTGGTGTTTGTGTCATCAGGATACAAAATTATTTGTGATTCGAAGAATTTGTCCCTGCCATAAGTAATGCACATTTGGCTTTTACTGCCACAAATCATTTGACAACCAGTTTATTAGTAACACAATGTACCAAATCTTACTTGAGATCCCAAAGAAGTGAAGTACAGATACATAAGTTAGAATGGTGGTATACCGTTCAGCAATATAGCTTGCACAAGATCTAGCTTCAGGCAACGATCAACAAAATCCTCGTATCTTTGAACTTTCAATAACCAAACTTCCGAAAGATTGTTGCTTTAAAACTCCATCTCAATTAATCTTCCCTAAATATAAAAGCAAATCAAGTACATGATCAGATACGAAATTGGGGTTTTTCAAACCCTAGAGAGAGTAATGTAATCACAGTTCAGAGTTTTATTTAATGTAAAGGCTGTGAACACAAAAATGAAAACTAGGGTTTATATTTGTACCTCCAATCCCACGATTCTCGGTATCCAAGAACTCTACAGCTAAGCTGCAGTTGTAGCACATGTTAAAAATCTTCGATACCAAAGAAGCAAAAACCCAAACACACAAACCATACTTTGTTAATACTGCAACCAATCATTCATAAGATCTTAAACCTTTGACTAAAAATCTTCAACACCAAAAAAGAAAAAAAATGAAATAACATCAATTTTCTAAGGTTACGAAAAAATCGAGTTAATATATGATATATTTAGATTTATGGTTTATGGGTTTTGATTATGACATCAAAGTTTAGAAGATTTTGCTCTTGGTTTCTAGTTTTTCGGCTGAAATCATGAGGGATCTGAGATTTTAGTCGAGATGGAGGGGCAGAGAAATGTAGAGGAGTTAAGTCACTTAAGTCGTATAGCAAAATGAAATAGGGTTTGTAAAAATCTTTTTATGGCGGGTTGGGCGGGTGGGTCGGGTGAGAGAAGGTGTCACCCGCAACCGACCCGTTTATCGGCGGGTCGGGTGCGGGTCGGGTCAAAATGGGCGGGTACGGGTCGGGTGGCGGGTCTGGGTCGGGTTTGTGCAGCCCTATTTTTGACTGACCGAGGTGAAGGTTTGTTGAATGCAATTCCTAAAGTTTTCCCTGATTCTTATCATAGCTATTGTTTTTTCCACTTGAAAAAGAATTACCCATCAGTAAGGCTGATGAAAAATATAAAGAAGTGGTGGACTGTTTCCAAAAAGCAACATATGCGCTTTTTCCAGCAAGATATGAAGAAGGTCTTCAAGAAATGGTTTATCTAGGAAGGCCTTGGGTTGCTCAATACTACCGTAACATTCCTAAGAAAAAGTGGTCTAGTGCATACTTCCCAGGCTGTAGGTATGGTCAGACTTCTTCAAGCATTGCCGAGTCTTTTAATAATTGGATTCACCGCGAGAAAAAGTTACCTCCTTGTGCTCTCTCTGCCACAATCAGGTTTTTATAAGTTTCTTGTAACTATACAAGTATATATGTACTACATGTGTAATATGTTTGTTGTTTTTTAATTATTTTGTCGTGTAGGCTACGGGTAATGGAGTTGATGTCTGAACGTCTTGAAGAAAGTCTTTTGATGGATCCGGAACTCTTAACCCCTGTGTATCAAGCCTTGCTTGAACTACACATTCAAATTGGTCGTCCTTGGAAAGTTAGTCAGTCATATGCTCACGTCATTGAAGTTCATTCCCCAAGGTTAGTTTTTTTAGGTAACCTGCTCTTTTGAACTGAGATATCCACTAAACTAGTTTTTAGGGAAATTATCAAATATGTATTGTGCAGATTATATTCTTTTTTTGTTTGTGTAGTGCAAATATCAATATATACTGCGTAAAATAATATGCTTGGTTTTCTTGTTTGCAGGTCTCATATGGTAGATCTACAGCAAAAGAGTTGTACTTTCCAAAGATGACGCTATATGGTTTTCCATGCTCGCATGCTACTGCAGCTATTGCTGCATCTGGAGGAAAGTTCCTTGATTATATCGACGAATACTTTAAAGTTAGCTGTTATCGCCAGCTATATTCAATCAATATCAGACCTGTTCCTAATCACGACAAGTAAGTTTTTTAAGCAGTACATATTGATTTTTTTTATGGTAGTATCATACATGAGAATGGTTTTAAGCAGTACATATAAACCATAAACTAGAACTATCATAGTACATATTGATATTTAGTGTAACACACATAAAAAAAAACTGCACAAGTATAATAGTTTTTTCTTATTTATGTTTTTCAATATACCACAGGCCTGATGAGTATACCGCAGAAGATACTATTCTGCCACCAATAGTAGTTAGGGCTCCTCCAGAAAGATGAAAAAAGAACCGTATCAAGAGTGCATGGGAGAGGAGCAAAAATCCTGTTACATGTTCAAATTGTAAATTGAAAGCTCATCACAACAAGGCTACATGCAATGTTATCCGTCAGTACCAATATACGGATGAGAGTTAATTTCATTACAGTTTTTTTAGTACATTTTGGATTTAAATTCTTTTAGAAGATACTTGTAGCATTTTTTTAGGTTTCTTTTTTCAGAACTTGTTTGTGTGCCAACTGAGTTATGTTTTTAATGACAGAATGTGAATTTGATGATATACATCTTATATTTTGCTCCATCTTAAAAGATGTATGAACAATTGGTTTAATGCTATTCACTCTATACGGGGGTCGAGGGGGCAGCGCCCCCTCGTTTCAGTAATACATTTTTATTTAATTTTAGAGTTATTAGTGATTTTTATTCCCAATACATTTTTCTTTTATTTTTATAGTAATCTTGTAGTTGTTATAAAAACACAACAAAATGTACATAAACAAAGTAATTTTTTAAAATCATATCAATATGTACTTCATAGTACATGTCAATATGTACTTGTTTTTAGATTATGAATCTATTGGTTCAGAGTTTCAGAACAAAGTACATGTCAATATGTACTTCCTAGCACATATCAATTTGTTCTACCTTTCTATATTACTGTAAAATTAAATAGAAACCTAACAATGCTAATAAAGATCATCACATATATATATAAACATACTAACTAAAAACCAAGTTGAATATGTAGAAACCAAGTTCAATTAGTAAACACAATAAGAAAGTTAATGAAGTACTACCCACAAAACCCTGCCTATCAAAAACCAAAATGTAACAACTTATCTCCTCGGACCAAGATCTACAACATGTACCAACTATGCAGTTAAACATGTTTTTTCATTGGGAGGGTTCCCAACTGATTTCAGGATGAGTGGCTGTCAACAACTTGCATGCTAATTTGATTCTTTTCAGTTGAATCTTCTTCATCAGTTGTTCGTCATCCCCCAAACTTTTCCCATCACAATCAATCTTTGATGTCCTCTTTATAGAATGCATCACATACAGACGACAGTCTGGCCAGATCCCTTGTTGTGGAAAGGCATAGTCAATAAACTGTACGACGCTCAACATGTTTCTTTTATGCTCGTCCAAGAATTATTTTTAAGGTTGAACATGTAATCAGACATTTTGTTGGCATTTTCATAGCAATGGTCCCTGAATGCCATATATGAGTTGTAATGTATGAATTTCTCTGTTTTAAACTCAAATTCCAATAGGGTCCAATGCTTTTTGCCGTGGCACATTGGTACAAGGATCTTTTCAATGTCATCGCTCATTTTCAAGATTGGCATTATGACAGCAGTCACTTCTGCCCCCTTAAAATAGTCTGGCTTTTCGACATGATACTGAAAATTGAAAACGTTTAGTAGGTTATTTCACAAAAGTATATATCAATATATACTTTTTTCATAACAAATGTTCAAAAGTATAAAAGAAGAAAACAACACATACCCAAGCAGCTGGATCCAGGTGCAACACCTTAAAGTATTTTCTTTCTTCGACAACATTTGCTTGGTCGTCTTCAGAAGCCAGTTGAAGCTTATATTGAGCATAGTTTAGAAGATCTTGCTCTAATGCTCTGTTGAATATTAGATCTTCCATTGTAGACCCGCTGACGCAGATACCACCTCCATTCTCTACTCTCCAAGCAACATAGTTGCACAGTTATAACAAAAACACATATTGAAGTAAGTTTTTTTGATATGTACTGCAAAACTTACTTGATTTAAAATTAAAATGAAGGGTAGAATGTACTTACATTCTCTTTTTGTTCTCAAAGTACGGAGTAAAATCTCTATTTGTTCTTCTTTCATATTCTCGTAGAGTGGTGACTTGTGAAGATCCAAAAACTTCATTCTTGGTTTCTGAGCTTTCCGAGCTTTGTTGGCTTTTCCTGTCCTTGTCGTCTTTTTTCTCTTCTCAGTTTTTTCCTTTTTCTTTTCAGAAAACTTACTTCCACTATCAAATAATGGATCTGTCTTCTTTCCAGGATTTGCACGGGTTACCCTTCTGTTAACTTCTTCTCTAGGTTTGACTGTCTTCTTTGCAAGAACCTTTGGTTTTTCTTTTTCTTTGGCAGCAGTCATCCTGGCAAGTTTGGTTGCAAGGGGAACGTTGCTTGACGTCTGGGTTGTTCTAACTTCATTTTCTTGTATTTTTTAATCTATATTTTCAGTACTATATTTGAATCATATTTTTTCAAATAATGACAAGAAAGGTAAATTACCACAAGTAGAAGATATACCTCCTGGTCACTTTCCTTCTCAGGTGTTTCTTGAATCGCATCCTTCTCTGGTGTTATTTGGGTTGGCTGAGCTGTTGATATGATTTTAATATAGTGGTAAAAGGGTTTGATTCTCGGACTTGTGAAGATTTAATTTCTAGACCTAATTTTTAATTACTAAAAATAAATAAGATTAAACAGATTTGATTTTAAAAATAGATGGAAGAAAACTAGGGTTTAAGATTCCACCATTCACCAATACTTCTGTGATATGCCTAACAATTCTATGATCAATTTAATCTAAATATGCCAAAAATAGGTTTTTAAAAGAATAATTGTAATCCTAAGCATGAGACATCAAAAGCAGTCAACCCAGCATGACTGATCAAAAGAGAACACAACTATTTAAGAAAAAACATTTTTTCAATTTTAATCAAGCAATTAATAATAAAAGAATTGTAAAGAAAATATAGATAAAATAGACATACCACTTAATTATTGGAAGAAAGGCTTCCTCCGTCACCCCAGTGATGGTGATTAGCTCATTGTATTGGAAACACACTCAAAATATAGTTTCATTGCTCAAAAAGTGCTTACATGGTTAGAAAGAAGTAACACAGACGTTATGAGACGCTTATAAGCGTTACAACGAAGGGTTCAGAGTGTTAAGGAGAAGAACAAGGTAATAGGAAAGAAAGACGGATCACGTGTGTAGCGGAAGAACAACTGTTGAAGCCGCTGAAGCAGCGACTGAAACAGCGACAGAATAACGACAGTTCGCTGGTGCTATTTGTTCTTAAGCTGTTCTTCTGCTTCGCCAGCAGCAGAATTCTTTTCTTCTCTTCCTGTTTTTTTTTTTACGGTGGCTCTCCCCCCTGTTTTCTTCAATTCTCTTCATATTTATAGGGTAAGTAAACCCTACTAAGCTTTCTAAACCGATTAGGACTCCAAAAACCTATCCAAATCCACTTCTGATTACGTGTTTAATCATGAACAGCGTGTTTTTCCTTTTCCGGCCGTAACTAGGATTTTCCACCATTTTTCCCGGCATGAATCACTCAGACTTGACGTGTTTGATCTTCTTTTGGGTGTTTAATCATTTTGGGATAGGAGGAACACGTTTTTATCCCAAAAATCTCGGTTGCCAACTACACAACAAACTTTCTTCACGTGAAGAAAGTTTTCCCGCCAATATCGGAAATTCAAATTTAAAGGGAGGTGCCCCCAATCCAAAGTATGGGTGCCTTTATCAATTCTTTCCAGGTGCCTTTATCACTTTTCGAGCCAATTTTTTCCCAAATTATTTATTTCTCAAAAATACCTACAAAGACATAAAAAGTACAAAATCGAACACTACCAAAACAGATAATTGAGCGCAATTTAGACACAAAAATATGTCTATCAGCTGTAGCTTGTTGAACTTCTACACGTCGCAAATCATTTCCAAATAAATTATCAAAATGTTTGCGAATGTCAATCCCAAACAGAGTATGGCTACCATTTTCTTGGCTGAGAGATGCATATTCTTCATCATAAACATCCCTGTTTGAAATGGCTAAGTCCAAAAATTCTTCGAATGTGAATTTTTCAATGTCTTCAAACTTAGCCATCACAGTAAACAAAGGGATTCTCATGCCGACGAAGTTGTCGACCAGAGTTTCAACGTCTTGTTCCTCTGGGTTCTGTGACATCCCTTTCATCGTTTCAAGACTCTGGTCAATTGCTTCAACCACCTTCTTCATTGCTTGTTGTTCAAGTCCAGCTAAATCATCCTGCAACCACAGAGCTTTATTCATGATAGGTAAATACATACTGATATGTACAGTTATATGACAATAATAAAACACATCTGTAATCAAGTACATACTGATATGTACAGCTATATGACAATAATGAAACACATATGTAATCAAGTACATATTGATACGTACAGTTATATGACAATAATAAAACACATCTGTAATCAAGCACATACTGATATGTACAGTTATATTGATAAACATATTTTGTAATAAAGAATGAAACTAGCCAGCATTACTTACCTCTGAGTTCCTGCATCTTTTTGACCTCTTCCTCCAGGTCAGATTTAGCCCATGTTTTGATAACTTCAACATCAACACCACAGAACTTGCACACTGAAGGTGGTGTTGACAATGCAACATTAAATGGCACCCTTTTGATGGTGGTGTCACTCACATCATTTTGTTCATCTTCTGTTGGAATCTGAACAGTTGGCACTTCTTTTCCACCTTTTGTTATGTTTTCACAAAGAGGATCTGTTGGAGTAGTAGGAGATGGGAATTCTCATGTTGGGTCAGTGCCTAAATGAGTGGGACTCCCATCAAATGAGTCTCGAAACTCTTCTTCATTTTCAGTCTGCATAGGAGAAGCTTCCATGTAAATGTCATTCAACATTTGCAGAAGCTTTGACGCATCAAGCGGTCCATCATCATGCTTCATAGTGTTAGCTTCATCCCATTTCTCAAATATTGTCTTTCTCAAATCTTCATATCTTCCTTTCCAGTTATCTTCTTCCACTTCCTTTCATGCAGTTTCTTCTTTGTCTTCTTCTTTATCTTCTTCATTTTCATCTTCACTCTTCTCTTCTTCAACTCTTCTTGTTATTCTATTCAGAATTTGCTTTTCTTCATTGGTGTATTGAACCTTGAAATTGTCATTGAACTGTACCAAAACAAAAAAATCTGTACTCAGAAATATGTTCTATAAAAACAAGTTTTTCATGAGGTACATATCAATATATACTGTAGGATAAAAAACATCATACATTCAGTACATATCATTATATACTGTATGATAACACAACATCATAAATGTAGTAAATAAGTAGATATTTTTCTTACCTCGTATTCAGTTTTATCAATGTCTTTTTGGAGTTCAGCACATAACTTTGTCAGATTCCATTTTGCAGCTCCCGGAACAAACATTTTTTTTCTGGAATCGTCTTTATTTCCTCCGGTTCCAGCAAATATGTATGCTCTGCATAACAAATCTGTTTTGGAAAAAAAAATCACAAAAACAAAGTTAAAAGTAAATCATGATTTCATTGAGTAAACTACTAAAAATATTTTTAGTACGTATTCTTACCAACAAATAGTTCAGACACCCTGTTGTACTCTCGACTGCGTTGACATTGTCATTTAATGACTTTTCAAGGTAAGAATGTATCAAATCAGGCCATGACACATTCTTCGCAGCTTCTAGATCCTCCACAAGACCTATGTACTTTTCAGTCAAGGCATGTGCATCTTTTGTTGTGAAAAACAAAGTGATACACATGAACAGGCATATAAGCCTTACCAGGTCTTCAACATCTCTCACTTCTTGACTTTTTTTTCTCAATCCCTTTTTCACTTCCTTCTTCACTTTCTTCTTCTTCATCACTTCCAGTTTCTTCATTTTCTTCATCACTTTCTTCTTCTTCAACATTCTTCTCAATTGCTTGCTTTTTTCTTAGAAGTTTCAAGACTTCTTCCTGTATCCTCACTCTATTAACTTTTTTTTGTCTGTACATCAGCAAAGAACCTCTGGAAGAAAGCATTGTTTCTATATCCACCTCTAGATGTCAGCATTATATCTTCATGTTGTCTTTTTCCTGCTCTTGGCATTCCAAAGATAACACCTACTTCTTCAGGAGTGGATGTTAGAATATGTGAAACTTCATGCCTTTTAAACTCAAATCTGAGCTTATCTGCAACTTTACTTCTCATATAACACTTTATAAGATTGGTCACAACTGTTTCATTCTTCATCCAGTGATCTGCACCCAGATTTATGTACCAAAACATCAGAAAAAGGTTCCCATATGATTGCTCACTGATTATCCGCAACTGAGTTTCACTCAACTCAAGCTTTTCTGCCTTGATTGCTTTAACAAGCGAGAAAATCCCCATGAAACCACTTATGTATATCTTCCTAGCAGGTGCAGGTTTTGTGGTTTTCTTCACACCACCTGCATAATGAACACACTGTCAATATCCCTACAATATATCAATATGTACTATAATATAAAACAAAGTATATATTTTTGATATGTTGATATGTATCTGATATATCATGAACAAAGTATATATTGATATGTACTGATCCAATTCAAGATTAGAACAAAGTACATATCAATATATATTATCCTGTATGCAAGATCTAGATGCTATAGTATAGAACAATATACATCTATATATATGCTTTTATATCTATAGCATGAACAAAGTATATATGGATATGTACTTATCCAATTCAATATCTAGAACAAAATACATATCATATATACTTATCCTGCAATCAATATCTAGATGCTATAACATGAAAATAAGCATATACTGATATGTACTGATCAATATATACTAAAAACCAAGTATATATCAATATTTACCCTATGTTGCATGCTAGATCTAAGTGCTAAAACATGATATATATATATATTGATATGTACACATGTTGTATGTTATATCTAACTCCTACAATATGATGTTACATTTTCTTCCGATGTTGTTGGAGAATCAACAACTTCATTCTGCTTCTTCTTTCTTAATTTTGCTGGAGAGTCAACAACAGTTTGTTTCATTGTTTTTGATCTTGTTTGAGAACCAATAACTTCTTTGTTCTTCTTCTTTTTTGATTTTGCTGGAGAATCAACAACAGTTTGTTTCGGGTTTTTTTATGTTGTTGGAGAATCAACAACTTCATTGTTCTTCTTCTATCTTGATTTTGTTGGTATAGAATATACTTTCGAAGGTTTCTTGTTCTTTTTCGGTTGTGGAGATTTAGGAGTATCATGTTCTTCAATCACTGTTTCCTTTATACTTCTGTTGATTTTTCGTTTTGTACCCATTTTAGATGGAAATTTGCAGTAGTATAATGCTGACAGCAGCTTAGGTTTTAGTTGTATAATACTGAAAGAAATCAAATCCTGCTGTTACAGATTTCGATTTTCGGTTTTTGATCTTTGTTTTTGGTGTTTGTTTCAGGTGTTTCCTGATTTTGATTTTGCCCTAGTTTTTAAGGTTTTAGTGAGGGAGAGTAATGAAGTCGAGTAATATTGGTGGAGTAGATGAAAGTATTTGTCCGTTAAGAAGAAGAGTAGTGTAGGAGATGGAGGAGGTGGGATCAGTATACGTGATGGACATAATCGTAATTGGGTTTTTTGAAATGATTTTTGGACTAATGGTTAAAGTTTGTTTCCCGGGTGGACTAATAGATAACACGGTCCGGGATTTTTGGACTAGTTAGCAAATTTCCCATTTGAAATACTCCCTCCGTTTCTGGAAAAGTGTTACTATCACTTTTTCATTTTAGCCTAAAAATAGGTCAATTTGAA
This sequence comes from Papaver californicum, assembly GCA_023531435.1. Taxonomy (NCBI): domain Eukaryota; kingdom Viridiplantae; phylum Streptophyta; class Magnoliopsida; order Ranunculales; family Papaveraceae; genus Papaver; species Papaver californicum. The sequence goes on along the minus strand of JAJJMC010011034.1, from coordinate 1,055,504 downwards.
AAAGTGATAGTAACTCTTTTCCTGAAACAGAGGTAGTATAAAATTTTGAACTTGCTATGTTTTTATGTATTATAATTTCAAAGAGGAAGAAGGATATTAAAGTGATTTGGGACATATCAATTACCATGTAATTAAATTATGTCAACCAAACAATAAAATTTGAATCTAGAATCGGATTCTTAAGAATCTAATTTCAGGAATTGGATTACTCAGTAATCCAATTCTTAAGAATCCAATAACTTGAACCAAACGCCCTATTAAGTTAAAACGTAACAACATCAAAAAGCTTAGCCTATAATGACTTGAGATTAGGTGTTTCAATCAATACATCGACTTTCATCCGCCATAAATGTGATGCCTGGCAGAACAAAAACAAAAGAGTGCAACGAACTAACCACGACACTTATCCAAAGGCTCAAACTGAAAGCAATCATTCTCTATCATCTTCAAAATATATTTCCACTGCAGCCAACCAAAACTTCATTTGACAACCTCCCCCAATGAGCTACCTCCACGCATAAATCTGGATTTCTGGTAAAGCTTCTGGAAACCTCCAAATTATCTGTCCTCCAAACACGAACCCAGATAAACAATTGTAAGAAAGATTTAAGAATGTCATCTCTTGAAGGCATATATTCGATTTAAAGAACCACAAAACTTTTTCAGTTTATGTCTCATCTTCCTAAGAGTGACACCGACCAATGCTTACTCAAAACGCATATCCAAAAATAGATTGTACGTTTAACAATAATAATTAAACCACATTCTATGCTTTCTACAGACTTGAACCCCAGTTTGGTGAAACTTTTATCACCAAACTTCACAGCTGATTGTGCAAGATCTACCCCAAACTTAAAAATCAGGGTCTCAGACCAAGTACGCAAAAAGAATAAAGGTAACAACTACGTCTGTGAAGACCATATATAAGCACATAGCTGATGTGCTAAACCTTTAGAGTTCAATATGATACATCCTAGTCAAAAAATCTGCATAAATATCCAATTAAATTTTGTCATCCAAATACTCCAAACACAAAGCAAAAACGTAAGGGTCTAATCACCAGCTAAGAGCCTAGATTTTGACCAACTTACCAGCCAGCCATTATGGATACTGAAAAGATGTTATTTGTTTGAATTCTCCAATGGATGTTATTTGTTCAATCTGATTTCTTAATCTTCTCTTGGTCAATTTTCTAATACACCAAGTGCACCTACGTAGAAAGTTATGTATGATTTCTACTTTTTATGGTATTAATTGATCACACAGGCTCAAAGAGTTCTTACCTATATAAGTTCAGTAAGATATCTTTCGGCATGCTCAGATGCAGTTGGTCGTTCAATAAGCTCACTCAGTCTGCATAAAGAAATCAATAATCTAATGCGTTCTTAACCTGCAACATCATTAAAAATATTAAAATGCATAAGCTAATATTTATGTGCTGCACCTAATGTACGATGAATCATTTAGATGAATGCATCTAAAGAAGGAGAACCAAACATCACAATAAACTTAAATTTGTTAATAATTGAAGACCTAAACTGAATTTTTATAATATAATGTATAACCTGTTTTTCTTCTCCAATGTCCACCTATCATGTTTACGTGCTTGCAATTAATCGTGCATCGTGTTAGATGAATGCATCTGAATGAGAGAATTGTGTGCCCAGACTCCAGAAGCAACTAATGTCCTGTGTTGTAAATATATAACTCACTGAGCAGCAATATGAGCAGTATTAAATCCACTTAGAATCAAGCGAAGCAATCAGCAAAGTGGACTTTTTGATCAAACTCAAATAAAAAATATCTTCAAAACTGAGTTAACTTAAAATACTTTAATTTTTTCCCCATATAACTTGTTCGCACAATCCTTGCTTCAAATGTAAGCATGAAAAAAAAAGAATCAAGATTCAAACAGAAAGATGAACGACAGAATGGGTGAGAGAGAACACTAACTTCTAGACCTTGGTTTTCTTTCTAATTCTTTTCAAGGGTTGTGAAATAACATCCATTGACGATTTTAAAGCTCCAACTGGTTCAGCCTGACAGATTGAAGAACACAAAATTTGATGGTAAATGTATAGAAATCTAGCAGATAATTAAGAAGATCCATTGACTAGTTGAGGATAACCTTTTTAAAAATAAATTAGAAGTTGTACCTTATTGTCACTTCCAATGGGACTATGGATATGCCATAGGAATAAATGCTTTCATATAATAGGTTTCTCTTTCTTACGTATTGCTTATTCTCTTTCTTTTTTACTTGGAAAAGAATTATCACGTTTTAGAAGTTATATGAAGGCACAAATAAATCTCCTTTATATCGTCCCTTTTTCTTTTTCGAATTGACCTGCCTAGAGCATAAAATGGCAGACCAAGTCATTTAGAGTTCTATAACCTCGTTTGATGCATAGAAAGGATTTAATGGATGTGCCTAAACAGGGGAAGTACTGAATGCAGGTAGAGTGAATAAAAAAACTTAAGAATGATATATGCAAGAGCATCTGTTTTAACTTCATGAAGCAGATTAAGTTGAGTATAAACCTGTCTCCAAGGAAAGTTGAGCAGATCGGAGTTCGGGAGAAACCAAAGTACCAAAAACTGATAATGATTTGGGCCGCTCCTTTTCAACCTAAGAGAAGCATGTTAAAACAAAAATAAGCAAAAGATATAAACATGACTCCATTTTGTTTCTCTTTTATTAATATTGTCTCCTATATATCAAACTAATATATAGATGCATAAAGGTACTCAATAATTAAGATTTTAGAATCAATTGTTGTTTATTCAAACTACATTAAATGAATGGGAAAATAACCCAATAAATTACAGTGATGGATTACTTACTTGATCATCAACACTAAGAGAAGACATATTACTTGCCAGTTGTTCCTTGTTAGCTTCTACAAAGAAAGATAAATGAAGAGGAAAAAAGAATTGGTTAAAGATGATTCCAAATCCTAATAAGAAAGCAACAATTATAATGACATAACCAAATTAAATATGATAATGATCTAACAGATGGAGGTTTATATGTGATCCATAAATGATGAAAGTCACTCCGAAGAGTACTCTATAACGCGGTGTAACATAACTTAGACCCAGTCATTGTTTTCCAATGGTTTCAAGTCTTAAAATTCCTTAAGCATAGTTCATTTTAACCTCTTGTGGATTATTTTCCCTCTGTTTAAGCTCTAACATTGTATGTATTGGCGGTTCCATATTGATGAACTTGTTGAGCATAACCAATAATCAGTTGATGGAAAAGTGAACTCATCATAAAGACACAGATTGGCCGACCAGAAAACTTCTGTATGCACACAAACTGACAAAGGGAACAGATACAGAACGTCGGTTCAGCCATAAAGTGGTGGTGATGTTATAAACTAAAAAGGCTAATCTCGTCTTGCTGATCAAAAAGAACCAGATCAGACGCCCATTCACCACCTTTATATACAATAATACAAATCCTCGAACCTCAGGGTGTTAAATTAACTAACTCTAAAATTCACAACCATGCCTAGAAATACGAAATGTTATAATAGGTTGTGCCTCGTCGTCGTAGGTGTGGCCTGTTTGACTTCTTATCCAACTCATCTCCATCCATTTGTTTAGCAGTTGGAGAACCCATTTCGCTGTGAGAACTTGCCCATTTCAATAGAGTAAAATGCGGTTGCTCCAACATGGGATCTGCAAAGCTAGATTTTAGTAAACTGCTTTGCGAAAGAGAACATCCATGCAAAGAAGTACTTGATGTAAAAATATTAAGATAAAAAAAGAAGTTATCTATCTGCAAAACCATTACGAACAGATACATCATCCTGGAGATTTTTTCCTCTCTGTTGGGGTTGGCTAAGCAAATGTCTTCCTTCATATAACCAAATCTAGAGTTTAATTTTCCATAAAGATCCAAGCATTTTCATACACTTTTTTATTACCTAAATCCTGACAATTTTAGTCTTTACTCGTGTTTGATTCTATGAAAATTAAAGGGAGAAGAACCACCAGCAGTAGATTCCATGCAGGCCAAATTTAAAACAGAATAGCGTTATAAACAACCCAAGTTCATACATGCATCATATGGTGATGATTAACCAATATTAAGTCTTGGGTCCATTTGAACAAAAACACCCAACATAGTATCTCAGGATCTCCTTGTCTAGAGTCACTAATAGAATCTTGTTTTTATACCATTCCATATGACCATCAATTTACTAATCTATCCATGCTCGTGAATCACTACATAAGCAAGCAAGTTATAATTTATAATAAGGGAAGTTCAAAGAATACCTGTTGAAGGAGACTCGTCGTCAACTTGGGCCACTCGCAACGTGGTGGCAGCAGGATGCAACTTGTGATCAAATAACTCTACAAAAGGTTCTCTTCATCTCTTTGAAAACCTGCTAAGCATCTCGTAGCGCTTTTTTGCCCGTCGCCATGGTTACACGAAGAATATGCCGTCTGCGTGAACTGCTGCATTAATACACATGACCTCAGTTGCATTTAGTTAAATTCTGAGCATTATTATTCATAATAATAATTGATGGAATCATATATAAGGAGAAGAATAGATTACTAACTAAAATGAATATATTTTGTGTTGCCGTCATTTCAGCTTGTCTCCACTTCGGAATGAAAACAGACTCCGGGTGATGGAATCTAAATCACATATATCATCTATAACCAACTCCGGGAAGCTTTCGAAATTCAAGAATGCTATATCTACAAACAGAACATTCAGTTAGTTTTAAAAACATACCACTATTAATACCTTGGGAAAGCTTTCCAAATACTCACTTGGGATTTTCATCCTAGCAAGAGTAAACCATCGCCATGGAAGCTTCTAATAACCCTTTAGGAGGAACCATAAAGCAAGGGAGCCACCAATTCTCTTCTTGTCCAACAGTAGACCACCCAACTAAAGAAGGAAACTGACTAACATCACCACTGTTAGCATCAGCCAAATAAATCCCTCGTTCATAAAAAAAATCATTTTCACTGAAGCCATCAAGCATACTAAGCAACATAGCGTCAAGCTTCTTAAGTGTAGCCAAATGAATGGATTGTGAAAATGGCAGCGACTGTGTTTGGTGAGCTATGGAAATTAGAGTCATTTGCTAAACATGCAACATGGAGCTAAAAGTATATGCCACAAAAATCTGCTTTTATAATATCAATATGTCTCGAGTTGTCGCATGGCATCCGTACTATAGTCTAAGTTATAACAAAGAAATGGTTCAAATATATCTGACCTTAATTCAAATGATTAAATCAAGCGGAGTCCGAAACAGTATGATGTCGTCATTAATTCTGCTGATAGTTAATGCATGTTTGATTAACATAAATGCCAAAGTCAATCTAGGGATTACCTTAATATTAACAAAGGAGACAGGTAAACATCAATGGTACAGATCTAGATAAATTATGTCTTTTGCCAATACCTATATATTCCCTACCCCTGCCATCCATCACTGATCAAAGACTGTTATGTCTATAATCACATCGTCATTTTCTTCAACTTGCCACTTATCTTGGAAGACTTTTGTTTCTACTGCAACCCTATATTCACAAAATTTCCATCATCTTCGGATGTTAGCCTGGTAGGTTTCGCTGTTTCTATGGGATACTACATTTGATTCACTTCCTGCCATGTAAAATAATAAATAAATGAACACAACGCAAAAGCAGAGATTGAAAAACCATACCTCACAGTACCATAAAAATTAAACTGTTATTATGAGTACTGAAAAAATATAGAGTAGTCCCACTGAATATGACGAATTTGGCATAAAGTAGCTTTTATTAAGCTCTTAATCGTTTATGAAAAACGGGTATTTCTTAGAACATCCGATAAATCAAAATCAAGATGAAGTTGAAACACCTAAGAAATCCAATTTCTTAACTATACTCACAATGTTCTCCCAAATAACTTCTGCCACCAAGGAACCTTACTCTTAAGACTACACAAGAATGCAACGTTCACTATATTGAGGATAAGATGGGTTGCATCCTAACATACAACTGATGCCTTAGCAATAAAGGACGACAACATTAGTGATATAAATAGGCACAGAGTAAATTTAACATTGAAACTGAAGAAAAGAAATAAAATAAAAAGATCCTAAGATCCACCAACCTAATTTCTCTAATATTGAATCCTCAACCAATTCAGAAAGTGACAGTCAAAAGCTCAAGAATTTCATTACAACTAAAATTCACTACTTCTTGATTGATAGCAACCTAAGATCCACCAACCTAATTTCTCTAATTTCTATCACATATTAAGAATTTCAATCAACATTCTTTGACTCTGAAAATGATAGCAATCTAGAGAATTTCTAATTTCAATAATTTATGAATACCTGTTTGATTCTGATCCCCCCTTGCTAATTCAACACCAAATCTATTGAATCCCATGCTTCATTAGAGTAACCATCAAATCTATTAAGCCGAGTCTCCCTAAGAGGAAATTCAGTAGAAGGATCTCTATCTATTGTTTGTACCTCCTCCACATTTTGATCCTATCAAGCTCCCTAGTAACATTTACACCCCAATATTCAAAGCAAAAATCCAAACAAACCCTTTCTCAATTCAGGGAGAGACCAAAATATCAATTCAACATCCCGTTTAAACAAAAAAGTAATATTTACATAAAATTGATGATTTAGAGATATTGAAAGTATGTGATGCTTTTGCAAGCAGACCAACAGAAACATAAACCATTTAACTCCACCACCCAACCCTAAACCACCAATTGGGTAACTCAGTTTAAGAAAAGGTAAGACTCTCTAGAAGAAACTTCTAACGTCTGTTAGCCAGATTCTTATTAAATTGAAACAATCATCACGAAAGATTAGAATAAATAATACCCAATAAGCACCAAATAATTAAGGTTTTAACTCAATTCTCCGGTATATTTTAGAAATCAAAACAACCCTGTATTATAATCCCCTGAAACAAACCTAAATCCCATAAAAAATAATCCAAAATCGATTAAAAATTAAACAAAAATTAGAATTAGGATTTTAGTTTGGGACTGTGAAGTATGAGTTTAATTATTTTTGAAAAATAATGTTAACTAGAAATACATAAGGGTATTTTGTAAAAATTATCATTATTATAGATAATTATAAATTAAAAAATGATTATGATATTAATCATTATTATAATAAATTTTAACAAATAATTTTTTTGGATAAATGATTATCTTAAAAAAATGATTTTTGAAGAATAGAGAAAAGAATGATGATTTAAAAAAAAATTTAGTCCATTATTATTTTTTTATCTCTCTTGATAATTTAGAGAAAATAAGGAAAAAAATCTAATTCATTTTTGCTAAAAAAAATAATTGATTGTGATAATTTTTATAAATAACTTTTTTCTATTTATGAAAATAATTATTTTTTTCAATTATGATTAAAATAATTAGTAATTATAAATTTTAACAAACACCTATATAATGGATTATGAGCTGGATAATTGATTATGGACTCATAATCTATTATAATAATGGTTACCAAACACCCCCAAATTAATTCAATATGCACCTCATATTGATAAATCGATAAACCAATCTTTCTTCATGGATAAGCATAATCTTTACTACAAAATCTTGATCGGAAATCTTTAATACATCAACACTCCTTGGATATCGATAGAGAGAGTAGAGAGAGGATTACGAACATAAACATCAGTTGAAGATGGTGGTGAAACATGAGGGGGTGGTGTTATATTGGTGTGAAAGAGAAGAGGAAAAATTTAGGGCTTCAACGCTTCTGTGTACATCGCCTAGCCCCTTTTTTAATTTGGAAATATAACTAGGAAAGCGATCGAATTTTGTTCAGTGGAACCGACCAATATATAAACGACGACAGCTATAGACGGGCCATGGTAGAGGTCATAAATTTATTGGGCCGAGATATGATCGCAGCCGTTGTAAAGCGTCCAATCTCATCCGTCCTTTGTCTCAAGATAAAGCCGATCGTCCTATGTTTTTTTCGGACGATCTAGTCAATCATTTATCTTATCATAAGACAAACATCAGGTTTTTTTATAATATAGATTTAGTTTTGGGAATTATATAATAAGCGAGGAGATTCTTAAAACGTGTGGTAGTGAGATTTAGGGTTATCAATGGGTTAGGTTTCTTTCGTGGTACTGTTAGACCTGGATCCAGACCCGATAGAAAAAGATGGGTCCAAGTCCTAACGATTCTGGGTCCTAATTTAGTAGACCCGAACCGGACCCGATAGAAATCCTAGATATCCGCCGGATCCGGGTATTTATTGGGTCTTCTAAAACCAACTATATTTTTTGCTATTTTTTTTTATTTTCCTTCGTATTGGCTTGAATCTTATCATTTTTCATATAAAGTTATAGTTGTAGTTATATCTATGCAAATGTTCTAATTGAAGATTAAATCTATAAAAAAAAAAATGAAAAAAAAAAAAAATCTAAACGAGATCTTTGAATTTTGTATAAAATTAACAAACAAATGACAAATATTCGGGTACTCGATACAGCATACAATATCCGTTAGGATCCGAAAGTTTATCAGTTCCTAATTGTTCTACCCGTCTGATAACGTTATTACTAATGGGTCTAATTTTAGGACCCAAAACCAGACCTAATTCACTCGATCCTACTACTAAATAAATCAGATCCTATTATAAATTTAGAAACCAAATCCTAGAACTCACGATTTATAAAAGAGATACGAGATACCATTATTATCGGGACAATACTATTTCACAAATGATAAACAGATCATATAAGATCCTGATTATCGGATCTATTAATTGGTATTCCCTGCTAGTCTTTGCTAGAAGTGACCATCGAGTAATCACTTGTAAAATTGCGATGTCCTTTTACATGTGTACCAGATAATTAGTGAGGCTCGAGGATGGAACGGCACCACTAACTAAAGATGCAAAATTGCGATGTCCTGATTACGGTAATGCATGCACCTTCACTCTATATTGTACCCATCGCTTCAATAAAGTGAGGTGTTGTTGTGGTTTGAAGAAGATATAGCAGATATATAGTGCAAATGTCACTACAAAAATGCTCTCAGTGAACATGATGTTTTCCGATACATGGAGCTCTGCACTGTTTGAAGAAACCCATTTCTGAATTGTCATTGCCAGAACCGTAAATCCTGTCTCGGGAAGTATCTACTTCATTTCACCAACAGAGTAGCTTGTAAGTTGCTTGCTGAAATGCCAAAGAGAACAATCAACCATGGAATGAAGCACACCAACAAAAAGCAGCAATAAAGTTTCCAGAATCTGAGTGGATTGGGGCGTCACAAAGAACTTTCTCAACTGACTACCTTAGCAACTTTGAATGCTCTAACTAATCTCTTCTCCTTTTGTCTGTTTGTTTTTTCAAATCTACCCACCTTTCACCACCCACATCCTCTTCAATACCATGAACATCTAATTCATTTTCCTGTGTTTGTGCATTTGCAGGTTTGATCCAGGTTGGTAGCTAAGCTCCATGCGATTGTCCAAGTGTGTTCTCCCCTTCGTGTGAAATTTTTTATTATCCATCAGTTTCTCCCAGGTACCATGGCTAATGACCCAACCCCAGCTTTGACTTACCCAAATTTCTATTCCCCAAAAATCAGACTTTTCTGCCCCAGAAGAGCTCCACCATACCCAACTGCACACACCATGTCCTACTACTCTACTCTAATTACTAGAGTACAACTTCACATAGCCGTTGACATTAGGCTCTCAGTAAAGTACAGCCCTCCTGTACCTTACAAACTTACCACCACTCCCCAAACCAGGCTTATCCCAGTCAATCCTGCAAAGGCTACTTCAAGCCTAATGAAAGCCTGCTCAACCTTGAGAACATCCCCTGTCTCCCTGGGAACCATAATTCTGCAAGAACCCCTGCAAACCTTCAAATCAGAATGGCCTCCACCAACTCAACCACTCAAAAAGTTTACCTCCTGGACCCTCACTCAACAAAAATCCCAAAATCTTTTCAAACATAGCACTGGACCTCAGCAACTCAAAACTAAAGCCAACCAGAGCTGTGAAATGGGAGAAACAAATCAAAGTGGCTCAAGTTTTGTGATAAAAAACTTCATGATTGGAGAGTCTTCATCAGAGAAAGAAAACCAAGAATCAATGCCTAAAGAGGCAGGGAAGATTTGCCTCCCAGATAAAGGAAAAAGTGCTGCAACCCACCAGACACAACCAGAAGACCTGGATGAATGTGTGATAATAAATCATGAGCTCTCAAGTGATGAGGAGCCTGAAGAGTATGAAGCAATAAACTGGAACTTCTCCATCATAGGGAAAATATATGCTGAAGAAAACTTAGATGTATATGAAGTAAATGGGGAAATCTACAAAAAGTGGACAAAATTCCATCTCAAGCAAATTAAAAAAGAGGGCCCTAACATGTACATCTGCAGGTTTGGAGAAGAGAATGATGTTCAAGAGGTAATCATGTCAGGTCCATGGACATTTCTGGACCACCTCATGGTCATAGAGCACTGGAATCCCTCAATAGACAAGAAGAGCATCACCTTTCAGCACCAACTGTTCTGGAACTACATCAGCAACATGCCAACTGAATTCTTTGGAAGAAAAATCCCAACAAAGATGGCTGCAATAGTTGGATAAGTACTAAAGATAGACCCAGCTTCTGGCAACCCTTCTCATGGTGGCATTGTCAAAGCTTTAACAAAAGTTGATGTCAACTGCCCAATTCCAAAAGGAATAACCACAGTCAATGGGGCAGGGCTCACCTGTTGGGTAAAATTCTTCTTCAAAGGAAAGCCGAAGGCCATCTGCCCAGCATGCTTCCACATCAACCACAACCAGGAGTTATGCATTGCTAGAGCAAAAAAGGTAATCTCAGATGCCAAAACAATTCACAGCTTCATTACAACCCAAACCAAAGCTGTCCAAAAAACTTGGTACCCCTACACTCCAACTGAGAGATCAGTTCATAGAGAACCAAACACCAGTGCACCCCACTTCCAAATCCCAAGAACTGGAATCTCCATCAATACCATAAACACAAGCCTGGCCAAACTAGCCATTACTCCAGCAATGAACAACATTACCAACTCAAGCAAAACTGATGAAGCTACCCATCAGTGCCTCACCCAAGATGATTCAGATGATTGGAACCTGCACCCAGGCCTAAAGAAATTTAAAAGGCAAAGAAACCCACCTAGCCAAGAAGAAAACAGTACACAAAAGCAAGGGACCATGGAGACTCATGAGAAGGAGGGGAACACCTGGGCAGCAGCAGGAACAGCTACAACCATGGATCAGACTGGCTATGGCACAACACAGGTAACCACCTCCCCCACTCATAAATTCTGCTTTCATCAACACAACATAAACCCAAAGTTTATTAAAGTCCACCACTTCCACCATAGCCCTGTAACCAGACAAAATTCCTTGCATGATCAATTTCTCCCCTCAAAAAGCACACCCCATAGATGGCAAAATAATAACGGAAAAAATCACAAAACTGTGCTCAAATATCTGTTGAATTGTATCAATACTACCTTAAGTCCAAGTCCAGTGAATTGGGAAAACTACCTCAACGGAAATCAGGCTCAACCCAGGAACCCCAGGAGCAAAATCAAGCATACCGGGAGCAAAATCATCAACAGAAATTCTCGCACAGTCCAGGGACGGAACACTAAGCTAACCAGGCCTAGTAGTAACTGGACGTTGGAACCCACATCCATAACTCATGTTTGTATGGTCCACCCATAACCCATGCCTCACTCACTCATTACCACCTAATACCCACCATTCTTCCCAACTCAAATACTAACACCCTCCTTAGCCTGAAGCCCAACCGAGCCCTCCAAAAATATAGGCAGGCCTGGCCCATTACAAGGACTCATATAACTAGGGCCTCCCCTAGTACTCCTAAGAACTCAAAGGTCTGGGCCAAAAACCTAAGAAACAAGGTTGTTAAGCATAGAAGACACAAAACCAACACTAAAATCCAAGCCCTCGAAAACCAAAACATCTCCAGAAATCCAAAAACTCCCCACCACATCTCGATAAAAGCAACTCAAATGAAAATTTTAGCTTGGAACTGCCAAGGCCTAGGAGGGGTAACTACGAGACATCATCTGAAAAATACTGTCATGCAGTACAACCCAGATATCATCTTCCTGACCGAGACTAAAACAAATGAAGAAAAAACCAAAAACCACCTGAGAATCTACTGCTACCCCAACATGTGGGCCCAGTCCTCTCGTGGTCTCTCGGGGGGTATGACCCTAATGTGGAAAGATAACCTGGACATTTCTCTAACCTACGATATTAAGAACCTGGTCAATCTAAAAATAAAACCTAGCCCAGATAAGGAAGAAATCTACCTAACCTGTATGTATGGAGAGATTCTCTATGGTCCAAAGAAAGTCCAATGGGAGCACATTCTGGATATGAGTAGAGACATTGAATTCTCTTGGATCGTTCTGGGGGACTTAAATATCACCCTTACTCCGGAAGACGCTAGCAACTTCTCCGAAGACCGAGACCGTCCTTATGATCCCATCCCGGACATTATTCATGCTGTCGGGCTTCTAGAGCTAAAACATTCTGGTCCCAAATTCACCTGGTCGAACAAAAGAGAAAAAGAGAACCTCATCCTAAAGAGACTAGACAGAGGCCTGGTTAACCAGGAATGGGAAACTCAGTTCCCCACCTCAATTATCCAAAAACTTCCTTGCATCGGTTCGGATCATAATCCAATCCTGCTTGAAACTGAACTAACCTAAAAGAAACCAAAATCCTATTTCAAATTCTACGAGTGCTGGCAAAAAGAAGCTTCCTGTAAGCCAAAAATAGCGGAAAGCTGGTTCACAAAGGCCTACGGTTCAGATCCTTATATCCTAACCCAAAAGCTTAAAAATACCAAAAATACGCTCCAAAAATGGAAAAAGGACTCCTTCGGCACTTTAGAAGAGAAAATAGGAAAATTAGGAAAACAACTTCTCCACCTAAGGGATAACATCAAAGAAAATGACATAGAAACCCAAAAATCCCTGGAAAAGGAGCTGGAACACTGGTATGACATACAAGAAAGCTTTTGGATCTAAAAATCGAGGGAATACTTCATCAAAGATGCGGACATAAATACCAAGCTCTTCCATGCAATCACAAACCACCGGAAAAAAACAAACAATATAGTCAGCCTGAAGGATAAGAAGGACCATTGGGTTAAGGATAGGGACGGCCTGGAATCTCTTCTAAGCTCCCACTTTGAGATGATTAGCTCCACCACTAAAAACACAATAGACCCAAATATCCTGCAACTCTTTAACCCCTCCATCACCCATCAGGAAAATGAAAACCTTGTGAGGATCCCATCTAATGAGGAAATCAAAAATGCTTTAAGTAGTATGAAACCTTGGAAATCCCCTAGTCCAGACGGCTTTCAAGCTGGGTTCTACCAACAAAATTGGGAAATCGTAGGAGAGGATGTCAATGAGCCATCAAAGCGTTCTTCTCTACAGGTTTCATCTTAAAAGAGATCAACAACACCTACATTGCCCTTATCTCAAAAACCAAAATCCCTCAAACTCCAGCAGATTTCAGACCCATCAGCCTATGCAATACTATCTACAAAATCATCTCAAAGATTCTAGCTGACAGACTGAAACCAATCCTCAACAAAATTATATCCCCGGCCCAATCAGCTTTCATCCCTACCAGAAATATTCATGATAATGTCATCATCGCACAAGAAGTGGTGGAGGCAATAAAAAGGAAAAAAGGAATTTCTGGCAAAATAGGGATAAAACTTGATATGAGTAAAGCCTTCGATAGGATAGAGTGGTCTTTTATCTTAGAGGTTATGAGAAAAATGGGTTTCTCCGAAAAATGGTGTAGTCTCATAAATCAATGCATCTCGACCCTCACCCACTCCATTATCCTAAACGGGGAGCCCTGTAAATTTTTCAAACCAACTAGAGGCATCAGACAAGGAGACCCCCTATCCCCATACCTGTTTATTATCTGTATGGAGGCTCTGTCAAAAATGATAGACATCGCCAATGACATGTGCTTCCTAAGCGGAACCAAAATATCCATTTCAGGTCCCCCGGTTTCTCACCTCCTTTTTGCCGATGACTGTCTTATATTCATTGAAGCAAAACAAGAGGAGGTTAAAAACCTTCTCTCTATTCTTCAGGAATTTTGCCAATCAAGCGGTCAATGCATTAACTTCAATAAGTCTGGAATCTTTTGTAGTAAAAATATAGAGGAAGGTTTCCAAGAAACTATAGGAACCTGGCTCGACATGCCTAGAATGACGGATGACGAGAAATACTTAGGGTTCCTTTTATTCCGGAAAAAAGCCAGAACCCTAACCTTCGATTCCGTCCTGAAGAGCATGACAACAAAACTTCAAGGATGGCAATCAAAAATGCTCTCCCAAGCTGGGAGAGATACCATGATCCAATCGGTAATAAATACCCTTCCATTCTATCAGATGGGATGCCTTGAGATGCCAAAAAAATCCATAAATTCGATGGACAGAATCCAACGAAACTTCTGGAACACTGGAAAAGGAAATATCAGAGGGCATTCTCTGGATGCATGGGACTCCCTCTGTAGACCAAAAAGTGTGGGGGGGCTGGGGTTTAAAAATCTAAGCATTTTTAATGATGCAATGCTAACGAAGCTGGCCTGGAGACTCCTCCACAATAAAAAAGAATTTTGGGTCAAAGTTTTGAAATCCCGCTACTTTCCCAACTCCAATCCCATGACTATCCAGAAAAACTCAAGGGACTCCTGGATCTGGAGAGGAATCCTGAAAGGTATAAATATCATCCGGGATTATCACTTCTGGTCCATCGAAGACGGTTCAAAGGTCAGAATCTAGAACGATAACTGGATAAAGAGTATGAAAACTGACGAAGTTACTGTTAACCAAAGAAACTCTGGACTGACATGGGTCAGTGAGCTAATCAATCATGAAAACCTCTCTTGGAAAATTCCTATCATTAGGAACCTTTTATCTGACATCCAATACAATGAAATCTTGACCATCCCCATCCTCCAGGGATGTCGTGATGAGATGGGCTGGAACCTCACTACAAATGGGACCTTCTCAGTAGATTCCACCTACAAAAAACTTATCCAAGACAACATGCCTCTCACCACACATACTCAAGTTGACCAGGGTATATGGAAAAATATCTGGAAAACCAAGAACCCCCACAGAATAAACTTCCTAACCTGGAAAATAGTAAAACAAACCTTGAAAGTAAGGAGTAAAATCTTCAAGCACAAGGACATTGTGGACCAACTATGCCCTATGTGCAACTCCCAGGCTGAAACCAGTACCCACATCTTCATGCATTGTGATCTAGCAAAGAAAATTTGGCAGACTCTCTGGCCCAATTTATACAACAACATGCTTCCCTACAACTGCATTATAGATTGGATAAAATCCTGGCACAAACAAAACAACATGATTTCCTTCAATGATAAACCTTCAATCACCTACATCACCCAGATTCTCTGAAGAATTTGGAAGCATAGGTGTGACATCGTTTTCGAGGAAGTCAAACCCAACCCTGACATAGTGATCCAAATTATTACCAGAACAACTACCCCACCTAATCCCCAACCCACCAATACAAACCACATCACCACCATTAAAACAAATAACAACCACACCCCCACCAAGGAAACCAACTATATCCCGGGGTCTCAAGGCTCCCTAAATCAACCTATAGAAGGTACCGGCAATCGCCAAAATCACTCTACCCTCTCCAAAACTCAAGGAAACCAAGGAAACTACCCTCAAAAGGCCATAAATTTTGAAAAAAAACTTGTCTCTCTCTGGACCACTACAGACATGGGCTATGTTATTATAAATTTTGATGGTTCTTACTCAAAATCTGACTCTGTAGCAGGATATGGAGGCGTAACACGCACTCCAAACGGAGGTTTCATTGCAGGGTTCTCTGGGGTGACAAAAGCAGGATCTAGTCACCAGGCAGAAGCATTAGCCCTGAAGGAAACCATTTGCTGGGCAGAAGTAAAAGGTTGGAGACAAATTTTGCTATAAGGAGACGCAAAGAATATCATTGACGACGTCAATGGCATCTCAAGGGCGACTCCTTGGTCCTGTCACACTTTAATTAAAGAATGCAAAAAACTGTTAAAATTATCTGTTTCATGTAATTTATTTTTTATAGGTAGAGAAGATAACAAAATAGCAAACACTATGGCAAATGAAGCCCGTTTAAAAGGGGAAGAAAAAACTTGGAGTGAACCGTCCGATTTCCTAACCCAGTTAAACGACGACCTTTGTAGCCCTCTGTTCATCTAATAAATTCGAATCTTTTCTGTCAAAAAAAAAAAAAAAAAAAACTAAAGAGAAGCGTCATTAACTCAACCCCCAAAAGAAAATACTAAAATCCTAATACTCAGTGACATACAAGAACAACTCATTCATCTATTTATTATCTTCATCTTCATCTCCATTCAATAAGAACTACTTCT
>JAJJMC010011034.1:1025558-1038896 GCA_023531435.1 Papaver californicum | reverse complement strand
TCCTTCTTTTAACTCCCTCCGTTTATTAAACTCTTTCAATAAGAACTGCCTCTTGCTTTTCTGTCTCCTTCAGCAACCCTAACTCCATTTAAAACTACAAATCAGTGGTGCAAATTCTTCCCAGTCACTACTACTAGTTACGGTAGAAATTTGAATAAACTACCATCCTTCTTTCGGACATCGCAGACTAGAAAATTCATCCTTCATGCATCATCATCATCTGAAGGTAATGGAGTTGGTCCGCAGAAATCCGATGGAGAAACCATTCCTTCATCTTCATTTTCTTGGCCAGATAACAAGGTATTGTTTAGTTTTGTTATCCCATTTTCTCATTTCCAAAATTTGTTTGTCACTGTTAGAAATTTATATGGAATTACTACTCTTTATTATTTGAACTGTTGTTGTATGTTTATCATTTGCAGAAGCCAAGGGTGTGCATATTAGGTGCTGGATTTGGAGGTCTATATACAGCTCTTAGACTGGAGTCACTTGTGTGGCCTGATGATAAGAAACCTCAGGTAACTTCTGCCACTGTCAAAAATGTATACTGTGCATTTTGATATACTGTGGCATTTTGATACCTAGAGGTTGTTTCATTCTGCTGAAGGCTACCTATAAACTTTTAGTTTTGATAGGTCGCTAGACTAGGGTAATGACGAGTTTTGGACTTAGGTCGTTGGTATCTGTGAGGACTGCCTATAACATATTTGAATTTAAGTCTATTGAATTATTGCTGGGGTTTGTTGTCTTCATCTCAGTTATTACTGCTTTGCAAGAAAGAGTAAATTTTTTTTTTGTACATGGTAAAGTTCCGTCAGTCTCTGCAGTCTGCAGTCTGCACCTATCCAATTCCATTTTCCCTTTACTAGGGTGATGTTAACATTATCAGATATGTTTAACTTATCATGAAGTAGTTTATTCCATACCCCAATCTGTCGTATGGTGATAGTTTTGCTGCTTGTTAAATTTGTAGTAGCTTTGTTTGCAAAAAGGGAATTTTTCATGGATTCTTTCTAGTTGTAATCATCTCATTTCGTGGATTAAATTTATCTTATTCTTTGATGCTTATTTGTTCCTGATCCCATTTGGAAATGGTAAATAATCACTAGAACTTTTTTATTTTTTCAGGTGCTCCTTGTAGATCAGTCAGATCGTTTTGTATTTAAGCCAATGTTATATGAGCTTCTCTCTGGAGGTATGGTGGTTTGAGCCGATGCTATACGTTTACCGGCTTATATGGATCCCTCCGTAGTCTTCTTTTCATATATTTTGATCTGATTTCAAGATTCCTTTGTGTTTCTGACCTTCAGAAGTAGATAAATGGGAAATAGCTCCTCGTTTCACTGATTTACAAGCAACCAGTTTTGCCAAGATAGAGTGAAAGTCTTACGCCCTTCTGATCATTTGGGGATGAATAGCTCGACAGCAGCTAATTCTGGTGGCATAGTACATCTTGAAAGTGGTCTTCATATTGAATATGACTGGTACATCCCACTTACAAAATTCTTTCGCATAGTATGTACTTGGTGTTAGGCGTATTAATTGTCATGCTCACATGTGCCTTTGATGTTTCTTGATCCAGATTTGCTTTTAATTGCTCTGGCTCATGTTACATATTTTTGCTTGGGCAGCCAGGTTGGTTCTTGCATTAGGAGCTGAAGCCAAACTTGATCTTGTACCTGGGGCCATGGATTTTGCGATACCTTTCTCTACGCTAGAGGATGCATGTGTAGGCACCTTTAACTGCTTAGTTCTTATTCTTTCACTTTTTGATGCCACTGCACGGGAGTAAGTAGATTGCCATGCATGTGGGAAAGTGATGTCCATATATTATCACACTCTGCTTCCTAACTTGAATGTTCTTTATTTTCTCTTTTTCTTACCGTGCTAGACTTGCATTATCCAGTTACACTTTTCGAATAATCTGTTAATATTTGGAGTGAAGTAGCAACGAATTTAACTTGGCATGCAATGTATAAGAAGTCCAGTTCATATAGAATAGAAAAATTATTTTCCGAGGCTGCGTTTATGAAGGTGCAACACGACTCAAAACTTATGATTCGATAAATTCTAGTTCATTTTTTTCATTGGTTTTGAATCTTGATGATCATAATTTCCTGTTACATGTGGTATTCATGTTAGTTCCCTGCTTCTGTATTCTGAATTTTGCTTAGCAATTGATTTCGTGGGATTTTAATATATGCAGAAGGTTGATGATAAATTAAAAGAATTGGAGCGAAATAAATTTGGTACGGATTCTCCAGTACATGTAGCTATTGTAGGGTGTGGTTATGCTGGAGTCGAGTTGGCAGCCACGGTATCAGAAAGATTGCAGGACAAAGGTATAGTCCAAGCAATTAATGTAGAAACTACTATATGCCCAGCTGCTCCACCTGGAAACAGAGAAGCTGCACTGAGAGTAAGAAATCCACTTTTCCGGATAGTGCACATATTAGTACATAAACAAGTTTTTGAACTATCATTCTAAATGATTGATTGCAAACTAATATACCTGCATTTCTGTTTATGATCAATGCTATTAGTAGAGTCATCTGCTGGCTTGTCTTGCGTCGCTGAATTTTTTTATTTTTTTTTGGTTGAAATCACATATGGTTTGTCCCATAAACTCCCCATGCTATATATATAGTTCATAGGTATAAATATCTGAAGGCTGAAAGTCCACAATCAAGAGGCTAATCAGACATTTGAATATTGTAACAACTTTTTCGTTGTAAGCTGATAGATTTCAGCAGCTGATTTGAAGGCGACTAAGCTTTCACACAAAAGAGGATAAATGTGTGGTGATAGATTTAATTTAGGACAAAGTTTGCAGTTCAATAACCACAGTTAGGGTATGGAGCAGTGAATCCATAGATTATTAAGTTCATGTTAAGCTGGGTCGAAAATATGAGCAATATGAGCATGTTATCACTAATCTGAAAGGTTAATTACATACTGATACTAGAGGTGGTAGAAATAGAATAGCGATGAAGTTATGCAACTTGAGAATATAATGGAAGTAAATATAATGGCAGAAGGGTTTGTTCCAAAGAAGACTATAAATCATTTTCTGGTGTCCCTGTTAAATGGCACAAGTCTTTGTTTTACATAGCTGTGCTGATTTATTGCAACATCTATTTAATTGTGAATGACCACAAAGTTTTTTCTCTTATTGTTTAACTTCTCTTAGCTGAAATCAAGTTTAATTTATCATGTGCGTGTAGTTTACTTCAGCAACTCAAATAACTGGAATTCTGATATAGTTCTTTTAATAAAAATATAATGAGTGGTCGTCTGCTGTGATCAGGTTCTCTCATCTAGAAATGTTCAACTTCTCTTGGGTTATTATGTAAGCTGCATAAGAAAAGAAGAAAAAAATGAAGCTTTAGAGAAGCTGTTAGAAATTACCGGGGATAGCGACGATGCTGCCAAACAACCTTATAGTAAACAGCTTATTGTAGAACTTCAACCCGCTGAAAGGAGCTTGAAAAGTCAAATTCTTGAAGTAGATTCAGTACTCTGGACAGTTGGGTCTAAACCACTAGTTCCTCCACTTGATTCTGGCAATCGACTCCTTATGTTTCCTATTAATGGCAGAGGACAGGCAGAGACAGATGAAACCCTTTGAGTGAAAGGTCATCCACGGATATTTGCAATAGGTGACTCTGCTGCTTTGAGGGACTCCTCAGGAAGGAATTCTCCCTGCCACTGCTCAGGTTTAATGGCTTTTTTTTCTTTTCGGTTTCAAGCTTTCTGTATTAGTTGGACAGTATGAGTTTAGAGTAGACAGTTTAACCTCTTAAGGTTTTAATTACTAATTGTGATGTTCTCTTTGCATCCTATTCAGGTTGCTTTTCAGCAGGCAGATTTTGCTGGTTGGAATCTGTGGGCTGCGATCAATAATCGACCTTTGTTGCCATTTAGGTTGGGAACTTTAAATCACATTATCAGTAACATATTTTGTATCTACTCTTGCATATTCAGAAGTTATGTAGATGTTTTGAATTTAAACTTTGTAGAGTTAGCCATGTCATTAACTGCTAAAAATGTTTCAAAAATAAAATTAAAGGTTTTAGTGTTGACCAGTCCTTTCCCAATTAGTAAGTCAGAACAGAAACAGGTATTAGCGATCAAGAAAAAGTTATTGATGAGTTTCTCGTTACACAGTGCCCGCTAACTGCTATGCTTGACTAGCTTCACTTTATCCATACTTTTGCGGGGTTATTATTTATATTTGGTATAGCAATGTCACCTCAAAAAGGCACTTACAGGACCCAAAACAGAAAATTAAAAATTCTGAAGGATATGAACCAACCTAGTGAAAGAAGAAAGAAGAAAGAAGACCGTTAGAGGCTGAAAATGACGTCTTTATTCAAAAGCACAGAGTAGATTTGTTCCAGAGGTTGAAAGGGAGGTTGTCATGAGTTCCTTATTATTGGATGACATCAGTGGCATATCTCACGGATAAGAACTGAAAATGACCTAGTGCTTGGATAATAGAGGGTTGCAAGCCATGTCAAATAAAGCAGAAGTGTTCTAGTCTTGAATTACTTAAGGATGTCCTTCATAGTAGCACTATTAATTAAAAGGTTTGGATACATGATCTTTTTTCTAGTCCTCAGCAATCCTTAACCAATATTACCAATACAAATGTAAGAATTAAGGAAGAAATGCTTGCACTGGTCAACGAGAAAAAGAAAACGGAATAAACCTGTGAGAAAACTACTAGCTTGTCAGTAAAGACAATTGGGTGAATAGAAACCCTGCTTTCATATGAAGCACAGCTAATTTAGTTACCAGCGTTCAAGGCGTCATGAATATCAGAGGTTATTGCGCTCATTTGTTTGACAAAATGAGTGCCATGAGGCAAAATGGATTGGAAATCTTAATTAAGTTTCTGATTTTTGCCAAGGCCCATGTTCTGCTTCTGAGATATTCATTTTTAAAGCTCTGTGAAAAGGAAACAAGTCTGTGGTAACTTGAATGTTTAAGCACTGAATTGTACATGACCTGATTAGTTGATTGTTTTCGCTGCTAGGTTCCAAAATCTGGGAGAGATGATGACTCTTGGTAGGAGTGATGCAGCAATTTCACCTAGTTTCTTCGTAGGACTAACTTTGGATGGGCCAATTGGTCATACAGGTATCTTTCTTTCTCGCTCTTTTTCTCTCTCACACGCACACACGTACACGTTACGGAATCTTGAGAGTGTCACTGTTTTCCATTTCAGCAAGGAATATTGCATATTTGCTAAGATTACCTACAGACGAACATCGCGTCAAAGTGGGTATCAGTTGGCTTGCTAAATCTGCAATAGACTCCATATCATCATTCCAGACCAACCTGGCAAAATCTTTGTCAGGTTAAGTTTGTCCCTTATTCTGGAAACAGATGACTGAGCTGTCAATTATTCCATGTTCAGATGATCTTTGTATTCAGGGCAAAAACTACTTTGTGAATGTGATTAGCAGTTATAGATAAATTAATACTTCACCTAATTACTCCTCTGTGCTTTCCTGCAAATCAAAATTTTGAGGGTGTTACAGAGTTATCTATTGATTATAAGTGGAATTACTCAGCATAACTAATGTCACTGTATGTTCTCCTCAGAGGTTGGAGATCAGATTCCCATTTCATTTGTGACCCATTTCTTGCAAGATTGATGTGCCTTCTCATAGCTACTACCTTTACACCATCCACTAGCAAGCATATTATATATTATGCGATTCAGCTGAATTCCACTAGCAAGCATCTTGTCATTCACTCTGAGAAGAAAGCTTCATCTTCACAACCTTCTTTCAGGTGGAAAAAATAAAATGAACCCATCAATCAAAGCTGATTAGTAACATAAATAGGCTTCAGATGCAACTCCAACTTCTCCCATAGTATGATTTGGCATCTCTAAACTCCTCTCTCTAAAGTCTACACAGCTATCAGGAACCAAATTGTGTCAACTCTTCATCAAATTCAATATGCTGAAACCTGTGCACCATTCGTTTAAAAGCCTTGGTTAAAATTGTTCTACAGGAAGCTAAAATACAGAGGTGGTTTACAACTGAGGTAGGTGCCCCTCGGTTTTCGCGGACCTATTCGGGTATGTATGTACCAGTTCAAACTGTGGTTCAACAGAAGTAATAAATAAGGTTATTTTGACTTTGGTCCCGTTAAATAGTTTTAGATTTTAACTTTGTCCAAAGTTGTTTTTAGGTCTAGGTAATTTAATGACCAAAATTGACTGGGTAGACTATCCAAAAAAAGTTAAAAATATGAATCTATCTATACAAGTCTAATCTATTAGACCCAGCGGTGACCAGGATCTGCCCTTCTCATCTCACTATTCCATCTTATTAAATCTGACGGCTACGGTTCAGTGTCTATCGTTCTTCCATTACATCTCATTCAATGTTCTTCGGTTACATCTCCCATGACAAAAATCCGATCAATTTCTCTTTCCCTCTCTTCTTCGCCACTCCCTTCTCTCTACTTCCCTACGATCACCGATTCTCCATTCGAATCGAACTCACTCTGAGTTCCAGTTTCTGTCTCTAAATCAACCAAATCTCTCATTGAAATCGATTAATAAACCTCTCAACCAAATCTCTGAAGAGGTTTCATCTATAGAGGTCAGTTCTCTCTTTTTACATCTGATTTTTAACTATTTCACTGAAATTTTCAATGATATTTGTTTGAGGACAGGGTGATTTGTCACGCTCAAGAACTTATTGGATAGAATCCTAATTGAATTTTTCGTAACCCTAGCATATACTCCCCTTCTCCGAAAAATTGATTACTCGATTTTTCGTACAAACCATCGTCTGAAGAAGTTGTTGTTGATAGGTGCTGCAGGGGAAATTGCTGGGCTGCACAGGTTATATCAAGTGGGTGCTGCCAAATAGAGGTGCTGTTCATTTCTCAGGGGGGTGCGTTTATCACAATTTGTATAAGGAGGGACACGCGTTAACGGATGAGAGGGAGGGCATTTATTGTGCTTATTAGCCGTTAGATGTTAGCTAGAGTTAGCAGCTAGTTAGATTAGTTGTTTTGTTAACTTTCGATTAAGCTGGATTAATCGATGGATTAATCTTGAAGAGGAAAAACAGGTATATAAACCTGGGCCTCTATCAATTGTAAATCATCTTGACAAAATCAATAAAACTCATTTTTCTTTCTCCAAAACATTTCTCACCCATTTTCCTTCATTTCCATTTGCTAACTGTTCTCGTGTTCAAGAACAAATCAATTGGTATCAGAGCCTTGATCCAAGAACAATTACTGTAAATCTGATTTTAGTTTGAACAAAGATGACGAATCATGCTTCCAGGGTTGCAAATCTGGAAGAAAAAAATAATGTGTTCACTTCTGAGGTCTCAACAATCAATGATAGGATGTCAGGTCTATCTCTAGGTCTAAATGCTGTAACAAATAGAGTTGATGGGCTCACACATAGAATGGATGAATTTTCCAACCAATTCAGTGCTATTAGTGCTCAGATGAATAGTTTTATGCAGGAAATGAGATCCAATTTATGTCAGAATCAAACAAGAATGGAGAACCAGTCACATCCAAAAGGTGTTGAGAGCACTGAAGCAGAAGGAAGTAGAGGACAAAGAAGAGAAAACAATGTTGCATCTGGAAGATCTAATTTTCAACCAAGAATAGATCTACCAAAATTCAATAAAGGTGAAGATCCAATGATATGGATCTATAAGGTGGAGCAGTATTTTAGATTCTATGAAATCCCAGCTAACCAAAAAGTTGCCACTGCTTCATTTCAACTTGAAGGGGAGGCCTTACAATGGTACTACTGGCAAGGATATGACAGTTCTCATCCAACCTGGGATGTATTTGTGGGAGACCTCTGCAGAGAATTTGGTCCTGTGGATTACATAGATTTCACATCTTCATTGTTCAAGCTCAGACACACAGGTAACTATACAGATTATGTTTCAACTTTTAGAAAATTTGCAATAAGAACATCTGGAATCTCTCAAGAAGCCCTTAAGAGCTGCTTCATAGGAGGACTCAAAGATGAATTGAAATATGATGTACAATTACTTAAACCTACAACAGTGCATGAGGCCATAGCTTATGGTGCTCAGCTAGATTCCAAGATTAAGGCCTTAAACTCCCATGTTCCAAGATCTCAAACCAGGTTTAGTAACCAAATCCCCTTTCAAGCACCAGTAGATCAAGCCAAGGTTTTACCAAGAATTGAATACAAGAAAATTTCTCCCTCCACAGTTACTGATAGAACTCTTAATAATCTTTGTTATTACTGCAATGGAAAATGGTTTAAAGGGCACACATGTAAAGAAAGAGCTAATAGATTTGGCAGAACTCATGCATTAGTTCTTGACTTGCTAGAGGATGAATTAGGAGAAGAAGACAGTGAAAAAGAAAAGAATTCCACTGGAATTGCTACTACAGATGTTTCTTTAACATCTATTACTTTGAGTAATTGTGCCTTGTTTGGAATTGAGCAGCTGCCCACTTCCAAGACAATGAAGGTTACAGGGAAACTCAAAGGAGTTGAGGTGAAGGTATTGTTGGACTCTGGTAGTACCCATAATTTTGTTGACTCTAGATTGGTCAAGAAACTTAATTGGATTCCACACTGTGACAAAGCATTCAAGGTAATGGTAGCTGATGGAAGTGTGGTCAAGGGAGGAGGAATATTCAAGAAAATGCCACTTGAATTGGGAAGCTACAAAGGGAATATTGATCTACAAGCACTACCTCTGGGGGGATGTGACTTAGTGTTGGGGGTGCAGTGGCTCTCAACCTTGGGCAAACTCACATGGGATTTTGCTAACCTCACCTTAGAGTTCATTGAACATGGACAAACTTATAAACTGGAGCAGATGGAAATTCCTACTCCTTATACAAGTGTGGTTACAACTAAGCAACTAGAAAAGGAGCTGAGTATCTCTAAGTGTGCTTTTGTGGTTATGTCAGTAGAAGAAAGGGAGAAGGAAGGTAAACCCTCTCACTTATCCCCTTTAGAATTAGAAGATTTACAACAACTAATGCTTGAATACAAGCAATTGTTCACTGTCCCTAAATCTTTACCTCCTGTCAGAAGTTGTGATCACAATATACCATTACTGCCTGATTCACTACCAGTTAACAAGAAACCTTATAGATATGGACCAATTCAGAAGTCTGAGATTGAGAAGGCAGTCAGAGATTTGCTGCAATCATGTTTCATTAGAGCAAGCCAAAGTCCTTTTGCTTCTCCAGTTCTTTTGGTGAAAAAGAAAGATGGATCATGGAGGATGTGCATGGATTACAGGGACCTCAACAGCAAAACCATCAGAAATAATTATCCAATCCCACTCATTGATGATTTATTGGATGAACTCTATGGAGCAAGAGTTTTTTCTAAGTTGGATTTAAGGTCAGGGTATCACCAAGTGAGAATGTCCCCAGCAGATGTACATAAGACAACATTTAGAACTCATGAGGGTCTATATGAGTTCTTAGTTATGCCATTTGGTCTTACTAATGCTCCAGCTACCTTTCAGAGTTTGATGAATGATATATTCAAACCTTACTTGAGAAAATTTATTCTGGTATTCTTTGATGATATTCTAGTTTATAGTAAAGATTGGGAGGAGCATCTTTCTCATCTCAGATTGACTCTAGATGTGCTTAATTCACAACAGTTGTTTTTGAAGGAATCTAAATGTGAGTTTGGAGCCAGGGAAATTCAGTATCTAGGACATATAGTATCCCAAGAGGGAGTGGCACCAGATCCTGAGAAGTTAAGAGCAGTGCAAGAGTGGCCTAAACCCATTACTCTTAAACAGTTGAGGGGCTTCCTGGGCTTGACTGGATATTATAGAAAATACATACCAGCATATGGAAAAATTTGTCAACCACTGTTTAACCTCACCAAGAAAAATAATTTTGTGTGGACTCAAGAAGCCAATGAAGCTTTCATTCAGCTCAAGCAAATTATGATAAGTCCCCAAGTGTTAGCTCTGCCAGATTTCACTAAACAATTTGTAATTGAATGTGATGCTTCTGACACTGGAATTGGTGCAGTCTTACAACAAGAACATAGGCCCATAGCATATTTCAGTCAGACATTGGGAGCTAGAAATGCATCCTTGTCAGTCTATGAGAAAGAATTGTTGGCAATAGTGCATGCTATTAAGAAATGGGATCATTATTTACAAGGGAAGCATTTTATCATACAAACTGACCATAATAGCTTAAAATACTTCCTAAATCAGAAAGCTACTACTTCTTTTCAAAGGAAATGGGCTAGCAAGCTAATGGGATTTGATTATGAGATACAGTACAAGAAGGGAAGTGAAAATGGAGCTGCAGATGCACTATCCAGAGTGAATTCTGAAGAACTTGATCAAGAGTTAATGGCCACTTCTTATCCATATTTCTGCTGGATGGATGAGCTGCGCCAACATCTGGAGAAAGAGGAATACATCAAAAACATTATGAAAGAATTCCACTCTACAGGTACATTCTCAACTACTCATTATAGTTTTGAAAATGGATTCTTAAAATACAAAAACAGGATAGTGTTGAGTCCCACTTCTGAGTGGAGAAAAAAGATCTTAGAGGAAATGCATGCCAGTCCTGTGTCAGGTCATAATGGGATTTTGAAGACTACACAAAGGATTTAAAGGTCTTTTTTCTGGGTTGGCATGAAGAAGGATGTTAAACAGTTCATCTCTGAATGTAGTATTTGCCAACAGCACAAATATGAAGCTTGTTCCCCTCCTGGCCTACTCAACCCTTTACCAATTCCAGAACAAGTGTGGACTTCAATAAGTATGGATTTCATTGTGGGATTACCAAAGTCCAGCAGCAAGACTGTAATTTTTGTGGTGGTTGACAGGCTTTCAAAATATGCACACTTCATAGCAATGTCACACCCTTACACAGCTCCTAAGGTTGCTCAAGTTTTTGTAGAGCATGTGTTCAAACTGCATGGTATGCCCACTTCAATTATTAGTGATAGGGACCCAATCTTCTTGAGTTCTTTCTGGAAGGAACTGTTCCATCTGAATGGGTCTAAATTAGCAATGAGTTCTGGATATCACCCTCAAACTGATGGTCAGACTGAAGTAGTAAATAGGTGCATTGAAACCTACCTCAGGTGTTTCACTTCTTATGCACCACAGGAGTGGATAAAATGGCTAGCCTGGGCAGAGTGGAGCTACAACACTGCTTTTCACACATCTTCAAGAATTACACCATTTCAGATTGTTTATGGGTACCCTCCTCCAATGATTACTACTCATGAAAAAGGCAGTGCAAGATTAGAATCTGTGGAAGCTGAGCTAAATGCTAGGGATCAGATTATGCAATTGCTTAGAGCTAATCTTCTGATGGCACAACAAAGAATGAAGCACCAAGCTGATAAGAAAAGAACTGATAGGGAATTTCAGGTAGGGGACAGAGTTTATCTGCGCCTAATCCCTTATCAGATGAAATCCTTAACTGGACAAGCATTCCACAAACTACTTCCCAGATATTTTGGTCCTTATCAGATTGTTCAAAGGGTTGGCCAAGTAGCTTACAGGTTGTTACTGCCTTCCCATAGCAAGTTACACCCAGTATTCCATGTAAGTTGCCTTAAGAAGAAACTAGGAGAATCAGTGCAACCAAGCAGGGATCTGTCACCCCCAGTATCTGAGTTGCAGGTTGAGCCAGATATAGTGCTGGGCACTAAATTGGTATTCCAAAAAAATGAGAAGGGGGAGAGGACAGTGTGCACTAAATTGTTAATACAATGGAAAGGTCAGAGTGAGAATGAAGCAACATGGGAGGATGCAGCAGGTATGCACCAGCAATTTTCAGCATTTGATTTTGAGAGACAGATCCCACATCCTTGAGGACAAGGATTCATTTCAGCAGGGGGTATTGATAGGTGCTGCAGGGGAAATTGCTGGGCTGCACAGGTTATATCAAGTGGGTGCTGCCAAATAGAGGTGTTGTTCATTTCTCAGGGGGTGCGTTTATCACAATTTGTATAAGGAGGGACACGCGTTAACGGATGAGAGGGAGGGCATTTATTGTGCTTATTAGCCGTTAGATGTTAGCTAGAGTTAGCAGCTAGTTAGATTAGTTGTTTTGTTAACTTTCGATTAAGCTGGATTAATCGATGGATTAATCTTGAAGAGGAACAACAGGTATATAAACCTGGGCCTCTATCAATTGTAAATCATCTTGACAAAATCAATAAAACTCATTTTTCCTTCTCCAAAACATTTCTCACCCATTTTCCTTCATTTCCATTTGCTAACTGTTCTTGTGTTCAAGAACACATCAGTTGTGACTACTGGTGAAGACGGAGATGTTCTTCTCTCCAAATCTCAATTTCTTTACTTATTTGTTATCTTTTTCGATCGGTTCGATTTTGTTGCTAATTGATTTGGTTTTTTATTGTTGTGGTGATTGTTGAAAGGAGAAATTGTTGTCGTGCACTTCATTTTGCTGCTGCTGGAGGGAAACTTAATGTTCTCAAGTACTTGATTGAGAAGATGAGACTTTATATTGATGACAAAGATGGAAGAGGTAAATTAATTGGGGGGGTGTTTCTTTAGATTTGATGATTCTTGGTGTTGAATAGTGTTTTTATGACCTTTCTTGAACCGCACTTCTTTGCATATATGCTTGAAACCCTCTTTGTCGGCAAGTCCAGATCTTGGTGACCTTTCTATGCTCAGTTGGTCAACATCTAAAGGAAAGTCATTATCAGGAAAGGCTACTAGGTTCCACCCTCCTTCCATTGTTGGGTATCTATGACCAAAGGTGGTGTAAACATTCCTTTGAGGCTGTTAACTTAATGACAATTTTGTTTCTTTTTATTTGACTGTTTCTTCAAACAAGTTTCTGAGTTTGGGCGAGATTTTGAAAGCAAGTTTTTTCCATTTCATCGCAAGGCAGGTATTAAGTTATTCATGTTTTAGCAATTGTTTAATAGATGGATCAAACGTTTCTTCTCAAACTGTCTAACTCCTGGGCTGTCAGCTGGGAATATTATTAGTAGTGATTGGAAATGATTCAGCTCTACCTGAATCATCATACTTATAGGGATTCAGCTGCAACCAATATCTCATCAACAAAGGTAATGTCTTGGAACTGAGTATTTAGAATGTTTAATTTGGACCATACTCTATTAAGATGGGAGAATGAAATTAGTGAGTGCATAATTTTATTTTGCATATAGGGAAAATTAAATCTGAGATATGTATTCACTGATCACTTTAAAATGAAAATCAAGTCGTGTCGGGATTTAAAAACTTTGGTTCAAGGGGATAAGAGTGAGGTATAGTGGTGGTGGGAAAACACAAATATGCTTCTTAT
>JAJJMC010011034.1:929414-1025458 GCA_023531435.1 Papaver californicum | reverse complement strand
GTGTAATGATGGGTTTGTAGTTCTTGTAGTAATGAAGTTAATGATGTGTCATGAAATTATTTGGTTGGATGGGTTGGATTTAGGCCATGTATAATATCCATACGGTCATACTGATATCTTTTTCATTCTAGAGTAAGACTGCCACAATTCTACTGACTTAAGAATATCTCAACAATAAGTCTATTTTAATTCAAAACATTTACATGGAGTTTATGTTATGAAACCGGGTCGGAACATAAAGTGATCCCAGGCAATTCCCCTTTGTATATAGATAATTTTACACTTTGTATGATGGTATCTTTTCCTTACTTGAATGTTACGTAGTTAGACGAAAACTTAAATATAAAAACTTTGTTTTGGAAATGTTTGCAGGGGATATAGTGTCTTTCCTAGCTCATCGGATACGGATTGATGCAGCCATTGGTGGTAGATTTTTCGATGAACATTTATTGGCAGGTGAATTCATTAGATGTTAATAGAAAATCCAGGGAAGAAGTATCAGCTGCTTTGCCAGCTAAAGTACTCTAGCCATTGGATTAAAAATGACATGTAAGAGTTTTCTTTGTTTTTAAAATCTTTTTAGGGTAATAAATAATAAGAAAGGTAGAAGTCATTTTCAAGCAAACTTCTTGATGGAAAACCATTATAGACATTGGCATTTCTTTTACAGATATTTCTCATCTAACATGAATCAATAGTTGGGACAAATCTCTCAACAAGCCATTCGCATATGGGTGTAATCTTGGCTGATAGGTTTACGCAGAAAGTGGCAAGAAATCTAGAAGAAATATTTATATTGTTACTACTTTTGTACTACAGGGGACAGACCAACAAGGCTCTCTAAAAATTTAGTAATTTTCTAATGATTTAGTAATTTGATTTGTATTAATTTGATGGTCTAACTATAAACTACATCTTCTTGATTTTGAGGTTTTGACTATTCCAACCTCTTTGCACTATTTCTAAGTGAATCGGAAGATGATGAAATCTGCAGTGATCAAGGGTTTAAACTCTGAAACCCACCGCCTTAAGATCCACTACCTTAAGCAAGGTTGTTAAGTTCGTCTAGATCGATGTTTGACCGCAATTAAATTTGATTTTTTTTATTGGGGAATTATAGCTTCAAATTTGATCTTTAATTCCATGATTAAATGAACTAATATTTCTTATATAACAATGTCTTCTTCTCGGTGTGTAGGTGTTGAAAGCGTGTTGTTCTAGCTTCTGCAATTATAACATTGAGTAACGGTAAGGATCAAACCTGTTGATGCCAAAAGGCTCAACCCTTATTTTTGTGATCCTCAATAATTAGAGAAGAGATTTTGATTAACAAAATGGGTCCTCCAATGATGCATACTTTCTTATTTTGAATTAACGGTAAAGCCATCTAAAATATTGCAGGGAACACTAAGAGCTCTTTGGTCTGCAATGTATCCGTATTTGACTCTAAACGAGAAAGAACAATGTCAGCGTTGTCAAAGGGTCTGTATTTGCAGGTATGAAATTATAGTTTGAACTCTGAGATCCACCGCCTTAAGTAGAGTTGTTAAGTGTGTCTAGCTCGATATTTAACCGTAATTACATTTTATTGTTTTTTTCCTCCGAGTCCATTAGTGTTTTTAGTCTGTTCCTTTGAACATTACTGTATTTTGTATTGCTTCATTTTTACCAATCAGACCTAGAATCATTCACTTGAACTTTAGGAAACATTTGTGTTAAAGTTGACCTATTTTTAAGAAGACTGTGACGTAACATTTTGTGAATGGATTGTGGGAAACTCTTACTTTATTGGTATGTTTTTGCTCTTTTCCAAGACATGTTTGTGAATTGGTTTTTTGATCTTTTCCAAGACATTTCCTCTTTTTTTCCATTACATCCCGTCTTCCCCACTTACTAATTCCAAAACGTAAATCACAATTTGATCACTCCACCAAAAAAATTCACGGAACCAATAATCCCCGAATCGAATTTTCTACCATCAAATTTTCTTCACACAATTGTAAGATCTCTGTTGTTAATGGGACTGGTGGTGCTGTAATGGCCAATTCTATTCCGGTTAGTTCATCTCTCTTGGCTTTATTTTAAATTATGATTTTCTCTTCTTTAGTTTTATCATTTTTTGTGAATTAGGTTGAATTTCAAGTGAATTACAGAATCTGATGAAATACAATTGGGTAGAATCTAGAGGCATCATTGAAATTCATGGGATTGTAAAATTTATAGGTACGGTTTCTTTGGTTGGGTAATATTGCCAAGGAATAAAAAGAGTCACACCAGTGAGGATTAGGATAGGTGTGGGTATGTTTCACCAGTTAATGCCATTAAGTGATGGATGGATAATTGATGACAATACTGTCATATTCTGTCAGGGAAGAATTCCATTTCAGGTACGATAACGTCCAGCCATTCTTGAGCGCTTGCAAATTTGTTACTGAGACTTTCTTGAAAAATCTTTTGAAATTAAGGAATTTTGTTTCGTTTTTTTGGTGATAGAATGGATGAGTTTTGCTCCACATTATTATGATCATTTATGTTTGCCCTTATGATTTGTTTGATAATCACAGTGCTGCTTCTTTTTAACCTCAATTGACAACCTTTCTCTTAAATTCAACATGTGTGTGAATGGAGTATTAAATGGGTATATTAAGTAGGAAAGCATAGTGGTTGGTATATTGTTTCGAGAATTTGGGATTCAGTTTTTTTCTCAATTTCTAAGAGGTACAAATGGTAGTACTAGAGGAATAAGTTTTACTGTCAAACTTTTTTTTTTTCCGTATTGTTAACCTGTACAGATACTTATATGACGAGGTGCACTACAAACTAAATATTATGTTCTTGAATTTCTTCTTTTCGTAAGTCATTGTGTTCCTTTCTTTGCTGACAATCATTCTTCTAAGTCCCATTGTATTATTGTATATTATGTCATCGAGTAACTTTTTAGTGGCATTTTTACTTATGACAAGTTGGCAGTTGTAGCTTATTTGGTTTTCTGAAACGTGTTGCAGGTAAACCGAAAATCTGCCAATTGGTATTGGTCTCCTGACTCATTCTAATTTTTGGCATCACAAACTGAGCATGTCGCACAACTTGACGAGTCAAGGAAAATGTACCTGTGATGAAGTACGTCTACTGAAAAATGTCATAGGTTGCAAAACTCAGTCACACATCTATTTCTACATGCTACGTCCATATTCGATAAGCAGTAAATTTTATTCATGCTTAAAGTCTAGGTCCTCAACTTTGTGTGCAGGTCTATGTCATATTCGTAAGTATTAGAAGGACGTGAAGAATCCGAGAGAAGTTTATGATAACCCAGTTTTTGAGAAAGTTGTTGTGATGCTTGAACGGGATACTCCCCCTACTCCTGCTGCAGCTTTACCACTTACTGCGGATGATACTGTTTGTGATGCCAGTGACCTCCATGTGGATGAGTTACCGAGTTATCATCAAGTTCATATGGTAAGCAAGCTGCTTCTTTGTTAGGTTTATTTTAGCTGATCCTTCAGCTAATATTTATATGCTCTCTATTTTTTATTTATATAACTCAGAACACAAAATTGTATCCCTAATTGCTAGCTTTATATATGGGCCAATATCATCTATTTCGTGCCTCATCTGAATCAGGACAATGGAGAAAGGTATTTTAATATTAAGAAAATATCAGCTGACTATTTTGATTTTATGTAACATGTTGTAGAAGAAGAATAATGCTTTACTCTTAGGAAATCAAATATGAGTTATGTCATGTAAATGGGTTTTGATTTTTTGTTATCATGTTAAGTTTGATTAGTGTTAGTTAAGTTTATATTTTAGTGTTTGATGGATTTCAAATGACAGAACCTTTATCTTAAGAATTAAAGAAAAGGGCTGCATGGATTTTGGTAGGATAAATTAGTTTGATTTTATGCTTTAGAAACATTTCAAAAACGGAAACAGGTTTATGATCACAGGATTGTATTGGACTCTTTTTTCTATTTTGGTTAGCTTTAAATGGAAAGGTTTTATAATGAAGCATAGAGAGGCTGATCTTGGTTAGTGCACTTTTATTCGGATTTACTGGAATAATGAAGATAGCCAGATGAGAAATTAAGAATTCGAGATCTTGAACGTTACGGTGTAAATAGGTTGTATTTTATCTTAGATAGTATGCAGTTGATCCCACATTCGTTTATGAGATCCATGTGTAAATATGCTGTATTTTACAACGTAGTAAATATGATTGCAGGTGTCCAGGGAGAACAACACTTCATTTAGCAGCTTGGGGCGGTTCCTTAGATCGTGTTTGATAATTGCTTGCATGGGGAGCAGGTCGAATTAAAAGGGATGCAACTGGGTAAGCCAAAATAACTATGAAAAAGAATAATGCTGCTCTTCAACTGACCGCCACTTTACTCTAAGAGAAAATGTTTTAGGTTATGATTATGATTTAATATGTGTTGTTGGTGAGAAGAGTCTGGAAAATTTAGAGAAAAGACTCGGTGGTTTCTATCTCATAATTCATATCTACGATGAACGTGACTGCGCCAAATGCCTAATAGTTTCATTCACTTTCGCAGTTTACTACACTTAGGTGTTCATTATGAGGATGTCGAGTCTAAGGAAAAGGGAGTAGTGGAGTCCTCCTCTCCTGGCATGGAGGTTCAGGTATATAACCATAACTATTTTCATAATGTTTTAATGCTAGGCATCAATGAATGTACAGTGTGCCAAATCTTTATGCAGATTCAACTGTCATATGAATCGCAAGGGCCACTTGCTTAGCATTGCGCTCAGGAGTTCCCTCAAAAGTATTTTGCCTAGGTAACTATTTCGACATGAGAGTAGAATAAGTCATCCCACGAACCCTACACATGTGAATCTTCAGTTTAAGTATTGAAATTAACTTTTGGGTACTAATAAGGTTTTGACAATAACTTTAGGTTATAGGTATGATCAAAGGTACTCCAGCAATTTTTGTTCAGTTTAAGAATTCGAGTGTTATCATTTTGGCATGTTTGTTTAACATTGGAGAATATATGCATTGAAAACGGTGTCTAAGGTGATAGAATCTACAGCCCTAATCTGCAAAAAGATACAGTTAGGCGTTACAAGCCAAAGTTACTGTTGAAGATTGTATGCTCCAGGTTGCGCGCCATAACACAGCTATCTTTCACAAGATGTAGACTATACACAATGTCCTTAATTAAGAACAATAAAGACAGCTATCTTTCACAAGATGTAGACTATACACTATGTCCTTAATTAAGAACAATAAAGACGGCTGCTTTTTGGTTAGCATTTCTTCTAAAAACAATTTAGATAATTTCATATCTTTCTTGAAATCTAGCAAGGCAATAGAAGTAGATAAGACATATTGATCTTTGTAGAGAGATTGAATGAATTTTCCAATGGATTTACATGTTTCATTAATGGAAATTTTTTGATGTAGTGAGTAATAGGCTCTGGTTGTTCGCCGTTCAACAATTCTTTTTTGGGCAGTTCATACCATTCATACATAGTGTTTTGATCTAAGATTTCAATTCTTCTATCTTTTAGCAGTAGCATATTGTTCCATGTAGCTAAGGTCAAAAATATGGAAGAAACAAGTCTTTCCACGACTCTACCACCCGGTCAATTCTGTTCCACTTAATCCCTCTTTCATGGCCACATATCTTTTCGTCTAAGGAATGGGAAATCTTTCTCCTCTTGTCTTACATGAATCAAATGTTTCATTTCATCCGGGAAAAGCCACCTCTTTCTCAACAATTTCTTTGTCATTTGATCCAACAACGTTCCATTAGATAGGAACAGAGTTGACAAATACTGATAACTCTCGGATGGAGTATTAGAACGGAAAGATCCATTAGAGAATAAACTATTGGTTCTAAGCCATCTTTGGCGATGAATCAACAATTCGAAGTGCTTTTCTTGCATATTCTTGATGAACCAGCGTTTATATATTGATGTAGGAGGCTTTGTTTGGGAAGTAAGCATCTCTTGATCTGCAAAGAATTCTCGACGTGAAAACACAGAGATAAAGGGCTGATCTTTGAATAGGAAAAAGAATGGATCTGCAGGGTCCCAAATGTATTGGCTTATTCAAAAAAAATCTTGTTCTTTGGAGGATCTATCTCGTGTCTGGTACTGCATGGGTCCACTCTGCAAGAACTCCGAATCATTCTCTTGAAGCTCAGCCTCTTTATGATAAATGATACGCTTGCCCCGAAATGACCTGGCCCAATACGGAAATCCCAATTCGTTGGACCTTTCGATACAATCAAATAGATTGCCACAAGAGCGCCATATTCTAGGAGCCCAAACTATGTGATTGAATAAATTCTCCTATTTGTTCTGGGTCGAGGGCTCCTTCTTCAAACTCCGACTCGTTTTTTTCATATAGAAATCTCTGATCAACAAAAGAACAAGATCCATTTTGCATATATCTAAGGGATTTCTTGGTTAAGACCGAAGAAGCAATGTCACTCGATCATTATCAAACTGACTGCAATCTTTTTCTGTCCGTGAGGATTCCACCAGAGCGCCTTCTACTTCTAGTAGGCCATGAACTAGATCAGAATCATTCTCAACGAATCCATAAGAAGTGATCCCATTTTTTTCATCGGGTCCGGGTAGAGACCAAAGATCTTGAGCGACCGATCCGGCATAACAACTCAAAAGATAAAGAAGTATCGTTAATTTCTTCATGCTCGTTCCAAGCTCGAAGTACCATTTGTACAAAAAAGAATCCCCTTCCTTACATGATTTCTTCTTCATATAGATAGATATAGGATCTATGGGGCAATTACTTAGAAGTATATTTTGTGCCACAGCCCTTCCTATCTGATAGAAAAGGATCCCATGATCCTGAACCGATCTTACCTGGGATCGCAAATCCCAAGTTTGTCTATGAAGAGCGGATCTAATTGTATTAGTGTCTAGAATGGATTTCTTCTGTGTAATACTAATGGATAGGGCCTCATTGGTAAGTGCTACAAGATCTCGTGCATTGGAGCCCATGGTTATGGCCCCGAATCCATTAGTATGGAACATTTTCTTTTCCAAGTGAAATCCCCTAGTATATGAAAGAGTGAAAAAGTGCTTTCGTTGTTGTGGAATAAGAAGCCTCCGTATCTTAATGCATGTATTTAATTTATTCGGAGCTATTAGAGCGGGATCTACTTTTTGGGGAATATGAGTCGAAGCAATAACAAGGAGATTTCTAGTGGAGCATCTTTCACAATCCCTGGAGAGATAGTTCACTAATAGACCGAGGGATAAGTAATTCGACTCATTCACATACAGATCATGAATGTTTGGAATCCATATTATGCAAGGAGACATTGCTTTTGCTAATTCGAATTGAAGGGTGATATCAAATCGGTCTTTTTTCGGCGTCATATACATAGTTAGCGCATTCGTCATAGTTAGCAGCTCTGTATCAAGGTCATCATCGATATCGTCACTAGCATCAATCTCGATATTGTCACTACCATCAATATCATCAATAAGATAACCTTTAGGCTTGTCATCCAGGAACTTGTTCGGAAATACCGTAATGAAAGGAACATAAGAGTTTGTCGCTAGGTATTTGACCAAATAGGATCGTCCAGTTCCTATAGAACCTATCACTAAAATACCCCTAGACGGGGATAGGGCTAAGCGGAGCGAAAAGGGTTTTCCATGAGATGGGAAATGAAAACTATTAGCCCCACACGAGGTTTGTGAATAAGTGATTGTCTGATAATGAGCAAGGAATATCCGTCTTTCTGCTAAACAGGATCTATTGAACTCATAATTCATTAGATCTTTTTTATGAATGTCAACTAAGTATCGTAAGTAAATTGATCCCGGTTGTTCAACCATTTGATAACCAGAGTCATTCTTTGATAAATGATCACTATGAGTCAGACTCAATAGAATTTGATCAATCCTTTTTTTTGTCGTTAAGGTGGAGAACTGAACCAAGAATTCTCTTTCTTCATCATCAATCGAATCACTGTTCGCGACCCAGGATTCTATTTTATCATCAATCCAATCAACGTTCACGTTTTTTCTTTTTCTTATCAATGAATAGATCTCTTTACTTGTACGACTTAGATATCTCGTATTTCTCGAAAAAGTGATTCGATTGATGGGATTTGGTATGATACTTATGATATCGATGAGATTGATATTCAAATATTTCTTCTTAGAACGTATTGATTTGACCCCATAAGTGGGACCACCACCCAATAGCATGTTGCCACCAGAAGCAGAACCCCGTATTTCTTCTAGAGAATCTCCTAATTGTTCCAGAGCAACTAGAAAGAGATTCTTTAACCAGAAAGAGTTCAGTTCAGATGTAGGATACCTATCCAGAAGTTTTCGCAACTCAATCATGTATGATGGAATCATCAAAGATTTGATCTTTTCGAACTCTGTCTGTAACTCACTAGAGGCCCGGGAAACAAAGAGAAGATGTGTACGAACGAGATATCCAGCAACAAGAAGAAGGAAAAGGATTGAATAGAGGAACTCCCGAGCATTTGGTGATCTCAGATGTATCCATATCAATGGAACGGGTGACTCATTATTTCGATGAATCATTTCTTCGGACAGAAGAAGATTATGTAAACACTTACTCGAAATCTCACTTATCGGATTCCATTGTGGAAGAATCGCCCACAATTTTTTCTGAGGAATTGGCCATGATGTATCTGATCCATGCATAATATCATGAAAAACGGATACAAATTTTTGACTGCTACTTAGTATCGGCAATAGGTCTGAAAAAGTATCTAAAAGGGTGAAATTTAGATATTTGCACCCTGCCGAAGTAAGGAACCATGGCATATATGTTTGTAACAGATTCCATTTTGAGAGATTTGAAAAAGCACTATCTCGTTGAAGGGTTCTATACATCTGCCATTTCTCAACGCATTTCTTTAGACAAAGACTCTGTTTTTTCCTCTTTTCGGATGGTAAATATTTCTCAGAACATGGAGTGTGAATCAAACCCATGTTTGAATTGAAATTGAGATACTAATGCAAGTTCTTCCCTTATGAATCAGAGAGATTCATATCTGAAAGAGGTTGACAATAAGTTCTTTCAAAATTGATTACTTGTCCCTCTGTTAAAGGAGTTCCAAAAATGTCTGGGATCGAGTAAATAGCTCTACGAACGAATGGATCGGATCGAATTGGAAAATGTAAAGATTTGTACAAG
Source organism: Papaver californicum (assembly GCA_023531435.1). NCBI lineage: Eukaryota > Viridiplantae > Streptophyta > Magnoliopsida > Ranunculales > Papaveraceae > Papaver > Papaver californicum. The sequence continues at coordinate 1,016,274 of JAJJMC010011034.1, read as the reverse complement.
TTATACCTTTCGTCACCACTTTGTGGAAAATCGTTAGGTATGAATATGTTAGATACCTGTGACTCGATTGATGAAATAGTATCTCTCTCCCAAAAAACATGTTTTTTTGGACCGACGTACAAAGAAAAAATGTTGTTGAGAATGAACAAGATATTGAGGAATTGTCCATATGTAAGATCATAATTATTGATACGGGCCTTTTCCACATAAAAAGGGAATCTTTTGTTACAATCGAACCAGAAGTGATGTGGATTATTCAAGAATCGAAGTCGATTTGCTTTATAAAAAGAAGAGATCAATGAACTTCTATGAAATGGTTTCACGGGATTCAGCCAATTGTCTCGATCGTGGGATATCATTGAGAAATAGGAATCGGTGTTATCAAAGTCTTTCCTGCGATTATTTCTAGTATGAAATGAGTCAATCATCCACTTTGGTATCTTATTGAATAAAAACGGTGATATTGTTCCTCCATTGATCAAGAATTTCGATTTTTGGGAAGTATCACGATTATCCAATAAGAAGGGTTTCAATTTATTCAAATGAACGATTTGAACACCTATTGATTCTAACAACTGATTGCAGAGTTGATCATTCGGCCCTTTCAATTCATAGATGTGGATCTCGGACCTATGAATGGGGATATTCCCGATACTCACAAAGAAAAAAGGAAGTGACTTAGACAAAAAGAGAAGTGACTTGGACAAAAAGAGAAGTGACTTGGACAAATCTTGTTTGTCGATAACCTCGGACCAATCAATCGAATATTGATTAATACGTAATCGACCGAACACTACTTGAAAACGGCTCTTCTGCTCAGAAACGAAATGTTCCAAATGTTCCTGGAAATTATTGCTCCCGTTGGGCCATTTGTATCTATATGCATTAGGATCCCGATTCATGGATCTCTCGGTTCGAGAAATAAGAGGATCGAACCATTTCTTCTGACTCTTTTTCAAATTCGATAAATGTTGGTTGATCGTATATTTCATTATAGTTCTATGATTCAGAGTATCATTTCCTATTTGATCCCTTTGAATTCCATAAAAGAATCGATTCGATACATTTCTTATGTACCCATAGGTGCTATATTGGATTTGAATCAGATTTCGGATCAATCTATATTGATTGACTGCCTCCATTATGTTGTTGCTAGCAAATACCACTCTTTTTGGTTTTGGATCTTCCAAGTCATTCCCGCAGGAGATCCGGACCGATTTTTTTCTGATCCTTCGATAAAAAGATTCATTCTCTTCATAAAAAATAGGAGGTAGAACCAAGAAAGATTTCTTTTTCGATTCATCCCTGGAGTTGAATACCTCATTCAATAATTTTTTTTTATCCAACCCGTAGGAATCAATAGAAAAGGAAAATCCCTTATGATACACCAGATCCGGCTCGGTTATTGATAGAGTGAATAGATCTGCCATTTCTTGAAATCTCTCTTCTGATTCAAAATCGCGGTGTAACGTGTACCCCCCCCCTGTTTCGGTCATGGAATAGATGAAAGAAAGAAAAAAATGGATTTTGGTTCAAGAATGAAATCTTATTGGAACTGGCCATATCCGGTTCATCCTTCGGAACCATATCACATCCCGGATCTGATGAAATAGGATGAATTGAGACGGTATTTTGTAAATACGTAATTATCTTGAATATATCAACCATTTCTTTATTTTCCGATCGTCTGGAAGGGACAAAAGAAACATCTTGTTCTTTCTTCAACAATTTATGATCTCTAGTGGACCTCTCAGTAGGATTCAAACCCAGATGAAGTTCTGACCATCTGTCAGAGAAAAAGGAACGAATTGATTTTGTAGAATTCCCAAGAATTGCTTCGATTTCTTCCGGAAGCAGATGATTATTCATCTGCTTCTCACGTTCCGTGAATAGCCGGGACATTGAGGAATATCCAGAAAGGCATTTCGGGAATCGGTCTGATTTTCTCTCTGTTCGTTCCGTTTGAAGAAAGGAAGGATCCCAAAGAATCGATCTTTCTTTTAGTTGTTGAATCTCTCTTTGATTGATCAATGTGTGATATTCCGAATCCTCATTACTAATCGAATCGAAAGGGTCTCTGGATTGATCAGAAGATCCTTTCAATTGGCTAGAATTCGTTACTTGAACGAAAATAGATCTTGTGGAATCATATTGAATATTTGACGATACATTCCGTACCTTGCTAAAAAACCGATCCTTGCTTACCAACCACACATTGTCTAACCAAATCCAACTCTCTCTCGATACGTTCCTCAAAAAATCCGACTCGTGCAGATTCTTCCCCCAACTAACGAAGATATCTTGGCGGAATTGCCACATATGAAATTGAGCACAATTTTGCAAAGAAATACCCCACTTGTTTCTCGAGAAGAGATGGGAAACATGTTCAATCTCATTTGATTGAATAGTTGACTCAGCTCCTTGTTGTTTGAAGAAACCCTCCACTTCAATTGGTCTTTTTTCACGAAAAGCAGACATGAGATAACAAATCCAGTGTTTCACTAAGATTTCGAATAGCTGGCCCGAATTCAAGTTGATTATGTTTCGCTTCTTCCTCAGAGAAAGACGATCAAACAATTCCCAATCATGGTCCTTGCGGATCGGATCATCCGTATAGGATACAAAAAGAAACTCCAGATATTTGATATCTTTCTCTTTAAATGAGATCTCAATTCCAGCTACGGTTTCCTTAGATATCTTACAACTAGAATTCCACCTTTTTCCGATCCGGTTCCTCCACCACCGCGAACCCCAGTTAGAGTCAGGCATGATACACTTTTTCGTTATTGGGAGAACCCAAGTACTCTCTTTCGGATCCATGAAACAACTCTCAGAGATCTTTTTCCCTTTTGGAAGATAGAGGAGCGAAACAATCAACCTATTAATATTGGAAGACCAAAAAGATTCTTCCGATGTATCATTTCTGGGTCCAATGGAATTCATAGGTATAGGAAGAAGCCCCATCAAATAGAGATTTTTTCTTTCGACCATATTTCGATTGTTAATACGATATATAAGGACCGCTACTACAAGCAGTACTACACCTTTGATCGTGAAATATCGATTGCTTGTTGAACCCTGTGAATCGCGTGAAAGGAGGATACTCCAAATTCGGGGGTCAAAGAGTTTCATAAAACGTTCTTGGTGGAAAAAAATGTGAGTGAAAGATCCCACTGAATCGAATTTGGTCCATGAATCTAAGAAATAGTGAGAATTCTTGATCTCTCTCAATATCTCTCTCAATTCGAAGATCCAGGATTTGAATTGATGTCGTTTCATTGATTCCTGTTTCATTGATTCCTCCTAAAGATTTCATTTCAATTGGAATTTGGTTATTCACGATGTACGATGATCCCTGTTAAGCATCCATGGCTGAATGGTTAAAGCGCCCAACTCATAATTGGCAAATTCGTAGGTTCAATTCCTGCTGGATGCACGCCAATGGGAACGTTCAATAAGTCTATTGGAATTGGCTCTGTATCAATGGAATCTCATCATCCATACATAACGAATTGGTATGGTATATTCATACCATAACATATGAACAGTAAGAACTAGAATTCTTATCAATACTGGAACTCATAGGGAAGAAAATGGATTTATGGATGGAATCAAATATGCAGTATTTACAGACAAAAGTATTCGGTTATTGGGGAACAATCAATATACTTCTAATGTCGAATCAGGATCAACTAGGACAGAAATAAAGCATTGGGTCGAACTCTTCTTTGGTGTCAAGGTAATAGCTATGAATAGTCATCGACTCCCGGGAAAGGGTAGAAGAATGGGACCTATGGGACATACAATGCATTACAAACGTATGATCATTACGCTTCAACCGGGTTATTCTATTCCACCTCTTAGAAAGAAAAGAACTTAAAAAAAAATACTTAATAACACGGCGATACATTTATACAAAACTTCTACTCCGAGCACACGCAATGGGGCCGTAGACAGTCAAGTGAAATCCAATTCACGAAATAATTTGATCTCTGGACAGCGTCATTGTGGTAAAGGTCGTAATGCCAGAGGCATCATTACCGCAAGGCATAGAGGGGGAGGTCATAAGCGTCTATACCGTAAAATAGATTTTCGACGGAATGAAAAAGACATATCTGGTAGAATCGTAACCATAGAATACGACCCCAACCGAAATGCATACATTTGTCTCATACACTATGGGGATGGTGAGAAGAGATATATTTTACATCCCAGAGGGGCTATAATTGGAGATACCATTGTTTCTGGTACAGAAGTTCCTATCTCAATGGGAAATGCCCTACCTTTGAGTGCGGTTTGAACCATTGATTTACGTAATTGGAAGTAACCAATTAGGTTTACGACGAAACCTAGAAATCAATCACTGATCCAATTTGAGTACCTCTACGGGATAGACCTCAACAGAAAACTGAAGAGTAACGGCAGCAAGTGATTGAGTTCAGTAGTTCCTCATATAAAATTATTGACTCTAGAGATATGGTAATATGGAGAAGACAAAATTGTTTGAAGCACCGACAGAACCGGAAGCGCCCCTTGTTTCAAAGAGAGGAGGACGGGTTATTCACATTTCATTTGATGGTCAGAGGCGAATTGAAAGCTAAGCAGTGGTAATTCTACCCCCGGGGAAAAATAGAGATGTCTCCTACGTTACCCGTAATATGTGGAAATATCGACGTAATTTCATAGAGTCATTCGGTCTGAATGCTACATGAAGAACATAAGCCAGATGATGGAACGGGGAGACCTAGGATGTAGAAGATCATAACATGAGTGATTCGGCAGATTTGGATTCCAATATATCCACTCATGTGGTACTTCATCATACGATTCATATAAGATCCATCTGTCTAGATATCATTATATACATCCAGAAAGCCGTATGCTTTGGAAGAAGCTTGTACAGTTTGGGAAGGGGTTTTGATTGATCAAAAAGAAGAATCTACTTCAACCGATATGCCCTTAGGCACGGCCATACATAACATAGAAATCACACTTGGAAAGGGTGGACAATTAGCTAGAGCAGCGGGTGCTGTAGCGAAACTGATTGCAAAAGAGGGTAAATCGGCCACATTAAAATTACCGTCTGGGGAGGTCCGTTTGATATCCAAAAACTGCTCAGCAACAGTCGGACAAGTGGGTAATGTTGGGGTGAACCAGAAAAGTTTGGGTAGAGCCGGATCTAAGCGTTGGCTAGGTAAGCGTCCTGTAGTAAGAGGGGTAGTTATGAACCCTGTAGACCATCCCCATGGGGGTGGTGAAGGAAGGGCCCCAATTGGTAGAAAACAACCCACAACCCCTTGGGGTTATCCTGCGCTTGGAAGAAGAAGTAGAAAAAGGAATAAATATAGTGATAGTTTGATTCTTCGTCGACGTACTAAATAGGAGAGAAAATCGAGAATATGTTTCTTCGTCTTTACAAAAGAAAAAAAGATAGGAGTAATTAGCTGTGACACGTTCACTAAAAAAAAATCCTTTTGTTGCTAATCATTTATTAGCAAAAATTGAAAAGCTCAACATCAGGGGGGAAAAAGAAATAATAGTAACTTGGTCCCGGGCATCTACCATTATACCCACAATGATCGGCCATACAATTGCTATTCATAATGGAAAAGACCATCTGCCTATTTATATAACAGATCGTATGGTGGGTCACAAATTGGGAGAATTTGCACCTACTCTAAATTTCCGGGGACATGCGAGAAGCGATAATAAATCTCGTCGTTAATGTTAATAATAATAAAGTTAATATGGGTGCTCGTCGTTCATTAGTGGGAGGTTAACCTTATGATAAAGAGGGACCCAGATGTGGAAGTATCCGCTTTAGGTCAACATATATGTATGTCTGCTCACAAAGCACGAAGAGTAATCGATCAGATTCGTGGGCGTTCCTACGAGGAAACACTTATGATACTAGAACTCATGCCTTATCGAGCATGTTATCCTATTTTTAAATTGGTTTATTCAGCAGCAGCAAATGCTAGTCACAATATGGGTTTCAAGGAAACAGATTTAATCATTAGTCAAGCCGAAGTCAACGAGGGTACTATTGTGAAAAAGTTAAAGCCTCGAGCTCGAGGACGTAGTTATCCGATCAAAAGACCCACCTGTCATATAACTATTGTATTGAAAGATATATCTAAAGATCAAGACTATTTCATATGGTTAAGAAAAACGGGATATGTATATATAGATAAATATACGGATGTTAGAGAGAGGTATCTATGTATGGTAGAGCACGAAAGACTAAAATGGGCTAATGAAGAAAGCGAGGGTGTATGGGACAAAAAATAAATCCACTTGGTTTTAGACTTGGTACAACCCAAAAGCACCATTCCCTTTGGTTTGCACAACCAAAAAGTTATTCTGAGGGTCTACAGGAAGATCAAAAAATACGGGATTGTATCAAGAATTATGTACAAAAAAATATGAGAATATCTTCGGGTGTAGAGGGAATTGCGCGTATAGAGATTCAAAAAAGAATCGACCTGGTCCAGGTCATAATCTATATGGGATTTCCAAAATGGTTAATAGAGGGTAAACCGAGAGGAATTGAAGAATTACAGATCAATGTACAAAAAGGTTTTAATTCTGTGAACCGAAAACTCAACATTGCTATTACAAGAATTGCAAAACCCTATGGAGACCCTAATATTCTTGCCGAATTTATAGCTGGGCAATTAAAAAATAGAGTTTCATTTCGAAAGGCAATGAAAAAAGCTATTGAATTAACTGAGCAAGCAGATACAAAAGGAATTCAAGTACAAATTGCAGGACGTATCGACGGAAAAGAAATTGCGCGTGTCGAATGGATCAGAGAAGGCAGGGTTCCCCTACAAACCATTCGAGCTAAAATTGATTATTGTTCGTATACAGTTCGGACTATTTATGGGGTATTAGGCATAAAAATTTGGATATTTGCAGACGAGAAATAATCAAAGATCTCTTCTTTTACTTTTCTATCTAGCACTGGACAAAAAAAACCTTTCATTTTTTTCTCTTTAATCTAAAATGATTAATTTCAAATCTTCTAATTCTATAGGGTTAAATAAAAATTAGATTGACCCTTTGGTATAATTGCTATGCTTAGTGTGTGACTCGTCGGTTTTTTTAGTTTAGATTAGATTAAAAAAGGAAAGGACGGCCCCAAAGTCTGAACTAAGAACTATGTAACTAATAACCAGCTCATTGCTTCGTATTATCGGGATCCAAAGAAACAGTCACTATATGATGTATTGATCATATCGTTGTAGCAACTGAAATCTTTTTTATATTACATATACATAAAAGAAAAACCAATCTGATCGTGGATTGTGATGTGAAACAAAAAAAAGGATGTGGATAAATGGAAGGGGGAGAGAAAGAGAGAAGGAGAATATCAATGATATATGATTCCAATATGTATGGTCTATGAATAATCTCATACAAAGGCAGTGTAATAAAGCATCAATATGGATTCGGCCATAATCATAATTAATCATTAAATGAATCCGGTTCATAGGAAAAAGAAATACAAATAAAAGAGAGCTTCGAGTCAATAAAGACTGAGTAGATTGACTCAGGAACAACAAATTGAATTAGGAGCTCCGTTGCAGAGTTCAGGCCTAGCCATTAACCAAGAAGTGATGGGAACGACGGAACCTATGACTGCAGAAGATTCCATTGAAAACGAATCCTAATGATTCATTAGGTGGGATGGCGGAAAGAACCAGGAAACCTATTCATTTATTCTGAGAGGTCAAGGACTGACCCTACGAATTAAACAGATATTGAAAGAGTCAATATTCGCCCGCGAAGGCCTTATTGGATTGCTAAGTTTTTTGGATTCAATAAAGGTCAAAATAAAGATTCGTAAAAAAAATTCTATATTCTAGAGGTATATTTCCGGTTGTATATAAAACCCAAGATATATAAATTTTTACGTGACAGATTAGATCTCAAAAAACCTATGATTCAGTCTATTATAAATTCAATACATATTCGTAATATTATGGAATCATTTCATTCGCGAGGAGCTGGATGAGAAGAAACTCTCATGTCCGGTTCTGCAGTAGAGATGGAATTGAGAATAACAAACAACCATCAACTATAACCCCAAAAGAACCAAATTCCGTAAACAACATAAATGAAGAATGAAGGGAATATCTTACCGAGGCAATCATATTAGTTTCGGTAGATATGCTCTTCAGGCACTTGAACCGGCCTGGATCACATCTATACAAATAAAAGCAGGGCGACGAGCAATGACACGATATGCGCGTCGTGGTGGAAAAATATGGGTACGTATATTTCAAGACAAACCTGTTACATTAAGACCTACAGAAACGCGTATGGGTTCGGGGAAGGGATCTCCCGAATATTGGGTATCTGTCGTTAAACCGGGTCGAATACTTTATGAAATGGGTGGAGTATCAGAAATTGTAGCCAGAGAAGCTATTTCAATCGTTGCGTCCAAAATGCATATACGAACTCAATTCCTTATTGCAGAATAGAGATGTGTAACCAAAGGAAAGGAGTCTTTGTGATGAAAAACAAACAACCGCAGGCCTTTTTTTCTGGACAAAAAATATTTCTTTTTTCTTTTGCCCTTTCTTTGCATTGAAAGAAACGATAAAAAAATAATGATATGATTCAACCTCAAACCCTTTTAAATATAGCGGACAACAGAGGGGCTCGAAAATTGATATGTATTCGAATCATAGGAGCTAGTAATCGTCGATATGCTCATATTGGTGACGTTATTGTTGCTGTAATCAAAGAAGCAGTGCCTAATATGCCTCTAGAAAGATCAGAGGTGATCAGAGCTGTAATTGTACGTACATGTAAAGAACTTAAACGTGACAACGGTATGATAATACGATATGATGACAATGCCGCAATTGTCATTGATCAAGAAGGAAATCCAAAAGGAACTCGGGTTTTTGGTGCGATCGCTCGGGAATTGAGACAGTTGAATTTTACTAAAATAGTATCATTAGCTCCTGACGTATTTATCTCGATCTAGCGTTTTAGAATTGAATGTGACATAACAAAGATTGCATTTTAGAATCTAATGAGTTTATGAATCACTCTCTCAATTACTGACTGTTTAAAAAAATTTGTAGGTCACAAGAGTTTGATTGAAAGTTTGGCTTCTCCCACAACATGTACAACTCTTTTAGTATTTGTCACTTCGAATAAGTTAATCTACTATTTAACCTGCACTGTCCTCTCCTTGATATAAATTGCAGTGTCCTGAATTTTTAACTTCCCAAAGTGAATAATGGGATGAATTATTGTGCATAATCTCATGTGTGGGGGATGTGCAATGATCTTCTGTAAGGATTTATAATATGTCATCTTGCACTTGATTATTTCGCATCATCTATTACTTTAAATATTAAAAAACTCAGTGACCGAAAATAACAACTTGATAGGCAAACTGTTTTCGCGTGGAACTTCAAATTATCAACAGCTGCTACAAAACTATACTTTACTTTGATACACCCTGAATACTGAAAATCAGAGAAAGAGGCATGACTTATGCTTTTGGGAAATAGTTTATATTCAACAGTTGTTTAGCTTTGGTAGGAAATTGTTTTAGATATTGTTTCAGATTTCAGGAGAGTACTGTAGTTTGGAGAGCATTGATTTTCCATTCTAGGTAAAAATGTGGATGCTTATGAATGATTATGCTGCAGCAGATGTTTAACCTTTGTCGGTTGATAAGCAGTGGGCTCTTCTCCAGTGGTTGTAAAACTCTATACCTTGAATGGAAGACTTTTTGTAACCATTTGGAAATATTTTTTCTTGCCAATCCACATTAGTTTCAGATTCTAGCAATGATAACCATTGATCCTTGGAAATGAGAGCTTATGTAGCCAACAGTCCGGGCTCAACCTCTCTCGACTTTTTTTGTGTATTTGGTGTTAATTTAATGGAGGGGAGACCTAAATGTGAGCTTATGTCGCCTACTTTTTTTCCTCGTGTTCTTTAACCCAAAATACAGGTAACTGTCCTGAAGATACAATTATAATTTATTTCAAAACATTATCAACAAAAAAAATGATTATATTGTGCTACAGCCCCTTAGTGTAAATATATACGTTCTTGAATCTGCCAATAGGGGAAATAAATCCAGTGCGGGTACAAGATTGAGTACTCCAACATTAAGAGCTGTATCATCGGATGACTCAGACCCGTGGGTGTATCCTTTTCATGAAGGACTTTCGTAGCCTCCTAGACCCGTGGGTGTATCCTTTTAATGAAATCAAAATCTAAATAGGTGTATCCTTTTGATGAAAGACTTACGAAGCCTCCTAGAATCGTGGGTGTATCCTTTTGATGAAATCAAAATCTAAATAATCCGTATCACCAATGCGTAAGTGATCCACTGGGTATTTCTACATCATGAAAATTTGTGGTTATGTGAATATACTCTAGCATGTCCAAAATAGAAAAGTATCAAAAATAAATAAATAAAATAGATTGAATATGAAACCCAGTACCGCAATAACGTGTTTGACGAAACAGTTCACTCGAGTAGTTGAGTTGCTCAAGTCACCTATGCTGAAGAAGAGTATCTCAGTCCACATCATCGACAAAAGCAAGCATCCAACTTAAAAAGTCTGCAATTATAGTTATCAGATATTTGATAGAGGACTTAGGTACTGAAGCATAGGTGCGCCTATGAATGATTGTAAATCCGAATTTCCCAAGTTTTAGTTTAACGGGCTGGCCATCCTCTGGATAATTTCCCTGATAGAAAAAAGGGGGAGGACCAAAAGGGTTAGTTAACAGACTAAAAAGTCGCACAAAGTACCAATTAGGAAATAGATGTACCAATGGTACAATATTATAGGGTAATGTAGCAACTTCAGAGCGTCGTCTAAGGTGATAGAATCTGCAGCCCTAGTCTGTAAAAAAAATACATTTAGGCGTTACAAGCTAAAATTACTGTCGAAGATTATATGCTTCAGATTACACACCATAACACAACTATCTTTCACAAGATGTAGACTATACACACAATTTCCTTAATTAAGAACAATAAAGACTGCTGCTTTTTGGTTAGCATTTTTTATAAAAACAATTTAGATAATTTGGTATCTTTCTGGAAATTCAACAAGGCAATAAAAGTAGATAAGGCATATTGTTAAATGTTCTATATACACTGCTTGGTGTACTTAAAGAACAATAATGGTTTCCCAGCAGCTCTCTAACCTTACAGGTTAATACTATGTACTCCCTCTATTTCTTAATATCAGTCCTCTATTTTATTTTCGTCTGTTCCAATATTGTGTTCAGTTTCTGTTTATAGTCGTATTACCTTGATAAACTATCAAATATATTCTTGGATCTTTTATACTTATAAACTTATTTTTAAAGGGATCCAATTTAAAATCTTAAATAATATTTGTATAATTAAGAAAGAAATGTGCTACTATCTTTTTTACTTATATTATATTTTATTTTTAAAATAAAAGTATTTTTGACTACAAATATTATTTTTTTTACACTATCTTTTCTCTAAACACCATGAACTACTAACTTATCTTGCTTCTCTAATATGGGTAATTTTGGATATTCCTCCGGTCTCCTTGATATTTTGACTTAGTCAAACCGGACGTATATTAAGAAACAGAGAGAGTATTAATTAAGAATAGTAGTAGTTTCGGCAACCTTGGTTTATTACACTTTGTTGGTTAAATGTGCTACTGATCTACTATGGTAACAAAACCAAAATTTTAAAAATTAAACATGAATGATTTTTCATATAGGTCTTTTGGACTGACTATATTTTCGTGCACTATGCCTCAATGAGGGCATTAATTAAACGAAGTCATTTTCAATTGGTTATATGTGATTTGAATTTTTATACGAACTATGGTACTTGCGGGTTAGTTATTCATTCAAATTTACTGCGTCTTTGTTTGGGTAACATGACTTATCATAGCATAACAATTTGGTCAATCGAATAACAATAACTAAGTTGTTCGGTTAATAAGTAACAATTATTCTCTGTTTTATGGGCAATAAAATTGACTTATTTACCAAAATTTTAAATAATATTATATTAAAAAATTATACTAATTCAAATAAACCGACTATGAAATATAGCCTGTGCTGTGTCCAAACCTAGTCAAGTATACAAAGCACAACGTAGTTATAAAGAACGGCAGAGATTTCGTTTGGGGAAATATGAAGAGTGGCTGGGAGATAAAGGATGGCTAGGAGCTGTCCAAGGGTTAATCTAACGTCCCAGATTCGATTTCACTATCCCTTAAATTTCCATGCGTTACGTACATAATGACATAAAAGATAAGCTGGCATTCAATCCCAGGTATAATGAAGGATTCAGTGGAATTAAATCCTAGGGAATCAATGAAATTGAACCTGTAATTTCTTCCCATTCTATGGTCGTATGAACAGACGCTCCCCATCCAATATATCCATAAATCCCAGGCATGACTCTCTCTCTCTCTCATTTGAGTTTCGTGAAATTAGGGCTAAGATCTTTCTTAATCATTCATAATCGGACACAGTAGCAAAAGTAAGATAGATAATAGAGATGGGGAGTAATTAGGGTTTTTGGGTGGTCAATATAATTTCATCTTTATCGATCAAAACAAATAAATGAGGGTTTTTGAAGTTCAATTGTTGTCACTCATTGTGATAATTCTCTTCTCTTTGTTACAAACACCAACATTTGCTGTTAAAAAGGTTAGCATTTTAATTTTAATTTTAGTACTTTCATTTGATTTACAGAAGTTATAGAACTTTACAGCACAGAGATGTTTGGTTATAAAAAATTAGAGTATGATTTCTCTGAAATACAATCTTATGTTGTCTACTTGGGTGCACACTCACATGGACCAGAAGTTACACTATCAGACTTAGAGAAAGTGACTGATTCTCATTATCAGTTATTGAATACTGTTTTAGGAAGGTGCGGAATTTGTATATCTTTTTTCTCATCAATAATTTCTCTGTTTCGATTTCTTAGTGTTCTAATCTGTTTCTACTTGCATATTACAGTCATGAAAAGGCTAGAGAAACAATCTTTTACTCATATACACGATATGTAAATGATTTTGCTGCATTCCTTGATACCCAAGAAGCAAAAGAAATTTCGAGTAAGCAAAATTCATGCAACTGCCAACTTCTTACGGTTTCAAGCTCTTCAGTTTTCCCCTGTTCTGTCAACTATTTGAATTTTGATCTTTAAAAGTCTTGAGTTTTTTGCTTAAATGCAGAGAAACCATATGTTTTTTCCTGTTTTCGAAAATCAAGGAAGACAATTACACACCACCCGTTCATGGAATTTTCTCGGACTAGAATCCGATAGCGGTGTAGTCCTGACTTGCTCGGTATGGCGAAGATACAATCATTGCCAACTTCGATACAGGTAAGTTCATAATGTATTTTAAAATTTGAATTGTTTAGTGTCAAATCAACCCATCCAGCAAAATTAATGGTTGTTTACTTAAATCTACCAATTGTATACAATTGGTGGTTATACCACCTGAAGGAAGGAACTTCACGGAGGAACAATAGGATACAAACTAAACTCCGATAGTCAAAATCATTTCTTTTTCTATTACATTTACTTCAATCAAAACCAATTCTACAGAGAAGGAATCGAAATCTGTAAGGTAAATTTTGGTTAATTCAAATCTTACATCATCGTGTAATGGTTTTCTTGGTTTTGGTTGTTGTTCAACTGTTTGTACAATTTGATTGGATGACACTCTGATTGTACTCATTTTTAGTTTTACTATTTTGGAGTTTTTCTCGATTGTGATTTCATGTAGAACTATTTATCTTGGCATTTATATTAGAGATTTTTGGGTTTATCTATCGCTGTCTGACTGTTTGTGGAAATGCCTAGCGGAAGGAGTCAAATCTGTATAGGGAACTGCCGTAGACTTAAAGTGAAATTACATAGAGATGAAAATGAAATTACATAGAGTTAAACAGGACTATTAACTAATATTGCAGGTAACACTTCTGCAGGGACAACCGTCTGTTAAGCCACCAGATGAGCCTGTTACTGAGTACCAGACTGTTGCGTTGAATAACATTGAGGATTTTGGTGTACATTGCAAACAGGTAACAACTTTATTTATATCCCCATTGTTAATCTGAGTTATTAACTTTTAGTCGAAAATTTTTCGCAACACTCATTCCACTTTCAACAAAAGTGCCAAGACATAAATTAAAGTAATAGGCTTGGGTTTCAATGTAGTAGGCTTTATATTTGAAGTAGCAGCAAGACCTTTAAGCATTCTGATAACATCAACTGTGTCGTCTAGGTAGTACTTGGCCTTTTTTTGTTTTTGTCCCATTATGCATGCAAATATCCAAACAACTGCAGATAGTGTTGTGTTAGTATTTGTAATGGCAATGTCTCTTCCTCATTAGAGTAGGCTCTAGGAGTTTGGAAATGGCAACTTTACTCCAATGTGTTTGAAGAAGATATTATGGCTAAGAAAAATTGCTTAGATTGCATTACTTAATCCCAAACCTGCCAAGTGGTGGTGGTGAAACCGAATTTGGCAATCAATCCCGTATCTCGGACTTCTTATCCCTTCAATCTTCATGCGCAATCAAAGCTCCCATTACGAGCACCATAATTTCTTCTAATCAATTTCAATTTGATCGTCGTCGGTTATCTCCTGCATTTTCAGATGCTTCATCCACTATGAGATTTAGTTCTCATAACCAGCTGAATCTCTTCGGCAACTCTAATGCGTCATCGTCCCAACACAACCCATACTGAAATGCTCGGTATCCACACCTCCAGCAATAGGTACTTTCTTTTCCTAATTCGCAGATGAATGAATACTAGTTATCTAAATAGAATACCCTAAACAGACTCCTCTATTCAATCGGGTTCTTTTTACACTTGCGGAATGTCGAATAGAGTCTTTGTTTCGATCTCAAGGTGTCTTTATCTCTTTCTATCTTCGTAACATTATAAAGAAATTTCATGTCTCACTTTTCTGTTTTATTTGATATGTTTTAAAAGATAAAAAAAGCCTGGTCGAGAGATTACTTTGCAGCTCTTTATAAGACAAGACAAGGTAATAATGCATTTTGTTGTGATTGTGTTTCATTTGCCATGATACCTGTCGGGGAAAATGTAAGCTCGGAAAGTTCATTATCCTGTAAAATCATCAAGCTTCTGTAGTCAATTCTAAAGTTTAAGTTAAAGTACAAGTGTTGTTTTCAGTAAGTGATTAATCTTGGTTCGATTTTCATTTAGTTGTGTAATCATGGTACACTCTGTTAAGTATTAACATGTGTTTTATAGGGATACTGCCATAGGAGATGAAGCTAGCAGTCAATTTCACTCATAGTAGGTTCTTGAGTGTACCAGTTCAAGCAGATAAAGCCATAAAATGCTGGCCTTATAAATTTAAACAACTAGAGGTCTGTTTTGTCTATTTAAATTCTTAGATTTTGAGTTTTGAGCTATATTTATGTTCAATAACCAATCCATACATGATCAACAAAGTGAGCACATCCTCTTCATATAAAAGAAACACGTATTGGATCATATTAATCTCTAAACTTGCAAGACCCTTCTCTGTCCATCATGTCGCTAAGTGGTGTACGGCTCTTCCCTATTCCCTGTGTAAAAAATTAGTTCAATAACCAATCCATACATGATCAACAAAGTGAGCACATCCTCTTCATATAAAAGAAACACGTATTGGATCATATTAATCTCTAAACTTGCAAGACCCTTCTCTGTGCATCATGTCGCTAAGTGGTGTACGGCTCTTCCCTATTCCCTGTGTAATAAATTAGTTCCTTAAATTTAATCAAGTTCGGTCATGGCTGGAATTTGGTCAGGAAGATGATGCGACTGGACCCATGTAGTTTTGCTGGCTCATTGTTAGGTTGTAATGGCTGTAATGCTATCTCCTTAAGCTGTAATTGTTCATATTCATTTCTAAGACCACCTTCAAGAACGTTCAATAACTATTACTGATATTGAGTTCGATCACCTTTGAGCAACATGAATCACTTTTGCGGTCCATTTCCTTTCTGTTGTTTCTGTTTTCAGCAATATCATCCATCCTTCTTTCACCATCTAGCAATTGAATAATATCAGCTATTGAGAGTGACAGGTGATCTTTTGTTTAATTCATCGTGTTTTGGGAATGGTTATAACATGAGAAAAAAAGTTTATTTTCAGCAGACAGAAGTCATCCGAGTTTTACAAAGAGCAGAGCACTTGAGCTTGGACGAGGGGTGAGGGCACAAGTTTATCAAATTTGAAAAGGTATGAGTTCCCAACCAATCAAATGTGATTGACTCACTTTATATGCGTCTCCTCTGTCTATATAAAAAGTATTGTCAGACTATCATATCATATCAACTATATATTTATTTGATACTAAAATTCATATTATTCTTTTTCTCTATGATCGGTTTTTCGAACGTGTCTACTACTTATGTTGTTTATATTTGTATCTTTTTCTTTGTTTCTTGGGTTAAACTTTCTACCTGCTATATGTTAACCAACACAAAGTGAAATAGACAAAAATCCAAAAACATATTGTGTACTACAAAGCAATACCGGTAGACAGTGACTACTCTACATCTCTTCAAATAGTTTAACTGCTTCATCAACTCTGCCAGCTCTACCATAACTAACAAAAAGAAAATTATAGGTGAATATGTCTGGAGAAGGGCCGTACGGAACAACACTGCCAAAACCTCTTCCACTAGATGGTTACATGGGATGTTGTTAGTCTCAGTTTCAAACATCCTAACAAAACTCCAAACTCTGATTTATTATAGAGAATTGTTCTTCTCATATCCTATATTTTGATGTTATTGGCAGGGCCTAAGTCAGTATGTCTTTGAGCTTCATGATGGATCCGGTATGGTTGTCATTGTTCGAAAATATGTCACACCAAACAATATGGACATCAATGGAAATGGAGTAGAGCCTGACTTCAAAAGTGTCCCAGGTACTATGAGTTACATGGCTGTGATAAAAATGAGACAAGTGGATTAGAGCTGATAAAACTATTTGTTTGCAGCTTGGAGTGAAGTTAAGAGATTCCTTTTCCAGTGCCAAAGAAATGGATACACGTCTGTTATATTTTAACGTGTCTTTGACTTATGACTGTTGTCCCAGACTCACCAAGAAATTTCTGAAGATTAAGGTAAATTGTACTTGATTGGAGATCAGCGTTATTTAGCATGTTCTGTTGCGGACTCCTACTCCAGATGGATGACTATAATCGCTCATATTTGGTGAAGCAACAAAAGAGTCGCTGGCTATGTTGTGAAAGCATTGGTAATTGTGCTGAGGTGGTGAGTTCTCTGAGACTAGCATGTAGATTAATTTTGAAAGGCGAGATATACATTTCTTTGGATAAGTTTGTGTGTATCAATTTCTTTTGCTGCAACTAGAGTTTGTTATATGTGACGGAGAATGTGAAACAGAAAAATTAAGAAGAAATTGAAAGAGAAGAAAAACATGCATTTCAGTTGGAGCTTCATTAGTGAAGTGTAACCACCACTCGGTGCTCAATATAAATCTATAATTTCTTTCCATACTGATCTTAGTAGTTCATTGGTGCTATACTGAAAAGTACTAAGCGATTATTTGGAATAAACCGCTTTGTGCATTAGACGTTTCCACAACATCGTCGAATCTGCCAAGATGACCTTCTCAAGCAAGACCATCCAAAATATCTTGAAAGATCAACCATATGGTGCTTCACCGTATGTGAATTCATTTGGCTGGCAACCATCTCAGAGAAAAGATCATTTTATCAACCATATGGTTCCTTGCAAGTGATTGGATCATGCTATTATAAGCAATCAGATTGAGAGACATCCCTTAGGGCATCCACAATCATGCGATCAAAAGCAAAGATCAAAGATCAAAAAATTTGATCTTTACTCCGTCTTAAGAACAACCATGGATAGTCAAGTGAAATACTGGGATATCACATTCATGTAAGCGAAGTGTTAACCCATCGTTTGAGGAGACGGACGAGAAACTGAAGCTTCGCCTGGTCCAAGCGAGATGCTGCTTTACCGCCTACCAAAAAAAAACCCAAGCGAAATCTTAACATTTCGCCCACTAAACTAAGCGAATCACCACCATTTCGCTTGTTTAAATTCTAGCAGTAGCTTAACATTCCGCTGTCAATTGACGAAATCTTAGCCCTTCGCTTATGTGTAAACGAGCTGGTGGGATCTCGTCGCAGCAAGCGAAACATTAGTACACCGCTTGCGCTGGCAAAATTTCAACTCTTCGCCCGTGTTTTTAAGCGAAATCCTGGGCCATCGTTTGTTAACATGCGAAACTCTAGTGCTTCGCTCGACTATAAGTTTTAGTCGTCGATCGACGATTACTTTTAATCCTGTACAGTCGATTTCGTCGATTAAAAACTAAATTTGATCGCACATCTGTGTTTGAAATTTAGCGATTAAAGATCAAATTTAATCTTTGATCTGGGATATAATCGATGACTGCAGTTGCTCTTAGTTATCATATCTTGAAAGAGAGACAAACATTCATCTGCTTTCGCAATCTTTCCATTCATCCGGTTCATAATGATATATGTATACCGTCAGGCTCACAATGCTTCCTCTTTAGATCGGCAAAAAATTTATAAGCATCGTCAGCCTGTAAAACTGCTTCAAATCGGTCTATATGAAACAAAAAACTGTGTCTTACAATAAAAGTCACTTCCGAACCTAATTATTGAACCTAAAAAACAAGGTAATTACTAACATGGTATAAGTTTATGCACATTGGACAACAAAATCCTAGATTTTTCTTTTTGTACACTATCAAAATGCACCGTGTCCGAAATTGACAGTTTATATAACACTTTGTATCCAAAGGTTATTAGGTCAATTGCATGTTAACTAGGGGAATCAAACTATAGGAAAATTGCATAGTTTTTTTTTTTTTTTTAATCTTTGTTGTAGTTGCTTCAATTACTTCTCATCAAACAAGGGGAATCAAACTATAGGAAAATATTATTATTAGGCCCATAACTTTCAAACTAAGAACTTCATTTTGAATATTTCCCGATCGCTAACATCATCATTATTATGTGTTGGTCACCGAAGTAGAGCAATCAAAATTCTACTACTGCCTTGCCAGGGTAAATTGGTGTTATTTTAAACCTCTTTAATTTTTTTTTGATCGCTCAAAAGAAAATTTATTAAAGAGAGAAGGTATTTAAGAGGGGTACATCAATCCAATGAATATAACCGTAAGCCGAAAATAGTAGAAAATCGAAAAGAAGTTGCAACCCTAAGCGACTAGCTACAAAATTATGGAAAACGAAATAAAGAATTCTATAAGGCTATTACCATATTAACCGTTAGACCTAGCATTCTTGAAACGCTTGAAGTTTAACGTTTTTAATAGACTTCCCAATGATTTCTTTTTGTTTTGGAAAATCTTTACGTTTCGTTCCTTCCATATACACTACCAAATTAAACCTCTTCAATTTACTTGCTAGAAGTGTAATGTTCTTTTTTATCAGTTGTTGATTCAAACGGTGAATTATTGTTATCGAGGCAACGAGGATGCTTACCATGAGATAGTAGTGTTGGTAGTGGACGTTTTGAGAAGCTATTCGTTATTTTTTTTTCGTCTTTCGTCTCAACCTATCCAGATAAAAGATTGGAATGTTAAAGTTGTTGAAGATCTACTACGTGTCTGGGAATAAGGTGTTTGTTAACACAATTTCTCCAACTAAATATTTCATGCAACTCTACTAATGCCTCTTTATACTCATTTGTTTTTCTTATACAAATTGTGGATCTGAAAGACAAACGAATTTATAGACATGATGTTGGGCGCAATAATCAAAATGAAGAAAATTTAAATAAATAAAATTATTGATATTTAGCTCTTTTGTATTGAAAGTGATCGATTTGACGAAACGGATAAACTCTCCAGATCTCCGCAACAACAACATGGCAAAACTTTGGAAAACAGAGTGAGTCACGTGTTCAACACGCTGTTCTTAAGACATTAGCGCCCGTCTACATCCAAAAGTAATGTTATAGCCTCCACAGGGCGGATGTCTCCAGGATAAAACACCCTACTACACCTACTACTAGCATATGCAGTAGATGCTCAACTTGAGCTTGGCAACTCCGATGTGGGACTAATAGTTTTTCCATTCACAAAAGAAATAATAAAATTATTATTCTTTTGGTATCTCCAAAAATATGGAGAAACCCTTTTTCCTTGGATTGTCTCTATAAGTTGAGAAAAGCTTGTTTTATATAATAACCTAGTACAACTTAAGAAGAGGGATCTCCCCGATGTGGGACTAATAAGTTTATATATTATATTAAAACAATTTAAGATTGGAAACTCTCCGATGTGGGACTAATAGTTTTTCCATTCACAAAAGAAAACAAGAATTTATTTATTTTCTTAAAACCTTAAAATTATATTTTATATATATTGTTTTCCAACAATCCCCCACATGAATGAAAAACCTCAGTAAAACATGAAAAACACATATAGATCTTGGTAAATCAACACCTCAATCCCACGACCGTGCGTGTTGAAGTCATACTAGTCATTCCAACGTCCTCTCCTCCACACAAAAGTGTGTTGACCCCAAGGTCATACTATTGATTGCATAAATCAAAATTGTATAGAGAGCTTTCATCTTTAGTTTCCCATATATAGTGGGGCTAAAGGTTCCGTTCACCAAAGTGAAAATTAGCCAGTGATCCAGTGACCCTTAGGTCCTTAGTATCAGCAATACCAAGACCATAAAAAACAACAACATAAAACTCATTTTCTCAAAATGAATTAAATCTCGATAAAAAATGAAAATCACATAAAATGCAGGAAATACCATTTTAGGCAGAGGTGCCATGAGGTCTTGAACCTTTGCTTAGTGAGAGATTACCGGAACTACTTGCTAGAGACAGTGAACGCGATGTCTTGAACTGCTAGTGTTTGGTGTAATTCGTGATAACAACCACGCATGATATCTCCAAGGTGCTGCCAAGCTCGTGCCGTTGTCCTCATTTTGACCCTGAGCAAATATCCCGTTTCTCAGAATGCTCTAGAGAATCAGCTCATATTCTCATAGGAAGCGGTCCACTTCCTCATTCAGATAGGTGAGTTCTATCAAGAGTGTTACTACTACAACCCACTTCAATCTTAAATTGAAACTATATAACTCATTAAGACTTCTTAAAAGTCATCCTTCACATGCAGTCACACTATCACCACAATGCACCATAGGGAGGGACAGAGAATGTAATTTTCTTGATAGTGCATACCTTTAATTACCACAAATTAGTTGTCTCATTGAACCTTGATCTTGGGATCTCCAATCACTAAGGTTGAGTGTCCTTCATGGAAATTTTATTTCTTGAGCTTAAGTCCCATCCCCCTCGATGCAATAGCAAACTATTTCTCTAGATTATCCTTCCGTCAAATGATACACTGATTTTTCTCTTGACTTCACTAAGTCTACAAAAATCACTTCATTAGAGAGTAGTTTTCTTAGCGAATTAGCCTTCTCTGAGTTTGTCTAGACTTTTCAATTGCTCATTTACTTTAGACTCACATAGTCAATTGAGCTTCAGCAGTGGTAGCCACAGGCTTCAGTCACAGAGGAATACCCAACAAAAGGGTTTTAGCAATTCATCTTCCTCTTTTGCTTTAATTTAAGCAAACGAACTCTGATTTCATCTCAGTCGAGTTCTTCATATCTGTTGGAGGATTTCCAACTAATTATACATCTTAAGAGAGTACACACATAGGCTAAGATTCTCCAAAGCCTGAAATAACAACATCTCTTAAGGTCAGTGTAATATGTATCATGCACATACACAATTTAAAATGTACCTCAGGTACTTCAAATTTCTGATCAGATCATCCCATTAATTCTTCTGGGATCACAACTATTTGTACACCAAATTCACTGCACATTTACAACACTAAACGCATCGAGTTTGACAAAGACCATTCCCGTCAGAATTTCTTCTGGTTCCAATGAAATTTTGGATCATGCTTGTCTACAACAACTTAGTCTTTCAATCAAATCACAAACATCACATGTTTTCTAGTGGTTGTAAAGCATATAAAGGCATACAAAAGATACATGTACTACTTACTAGTACGGTCATAACATCTTAATCCAAAGATTGGTGCAATATATATCACATATTTGAAATTAAATATGTACCTCAAGCATCCCAATTTTCTGGTCCTGTGATCAGAGCAACCCTGGAAACATGCACACCTATTTTACAACACATATTTGACAGAAACTATATCATCAAAATTTGATTTTGGTTCTTTCTAATCCTTTAGACCACTTCAACAACATATTAGTTTCCTGTCAAACTTTAAACAACAAAAAATTGTTAGTGGTTGTAAAACATGTAACAAAGGCATGTTAAACATATGCACCTTTAATTGATTTAGTGTAAATACACTATCAAATTCATTAGTGTACATCACTAGTATTCATCATCATCACATAATAATATTTATAGGTCATTGACTTACATCTTGGTTCAGGTCAAGTATATGTAGGTGTAATCAGTTTGTACCCCTAGCGCTAACCAAACCCTTAAAATTTGTGCACATTTGACTAATCATTTATGTATAATGTCTCAACATCCATCTAATGTAGCATACTGACAATAATGGCAAACAATGCCTGATGTAGTAATTTTAGAGTCATGTGAGTATGTGCCAAAAGATTACTACTTTATTCTCTAACAACAATTTCACAAAATCAAGTCTCTTTCTGACTTATTCAATCTCGTGTGAGAACCCGACCTCAGAAAACTATTGTCGAGAACTCAACATCCTCAACAATAAAATTTACTTTAGTTAAATGTTGTTAGCTTCAAAACTTTCAAATTATCATACTACAGTTTTGGTGATCATATGCAATGATTTTCTAAAGAAGTCGACTCTTCATTCTCACCTTAGACCCCCACAATTGAGGTCTACAGGTAGGGAACATATAAGTCTAGGGTGTTCTATGAATCTACTTGAGAAATCAAACAAACACTTGTTTCCATCTTATACCCCAAAGTTGAGACATAAGGCCCCCTATAATTATCAGGATTTCTCAACATAAGAAAGTACAATTATGTGTCCTTTAGGTTGCATCTAACTAAGACACACCATATAATGGTACTCTATACCAACATTATGATTTAACATGCTCATGTATTCATTCTCAATTCATTGACGATTTTCCCTTTTATCTATTGTTGTCTTGTTCTATTAAGCTAACACTCAAAGCATAACAAGACCATATTTCCAAGTATAACATTTCATAGTAACTTAGGTAGATAGCATTTGGCACTAGTTTTAATTCGCAATGCACATATTGAGTGCATTGCGCATCATTTACCTATTTCTTCAACTATTTTGATAGTTGAATTGTTCATGAAAATTCTTTTAATCTTTTCCATTCCTGGTAAAAGACAAAACATGCCTTTTATGGAGCACACGTTCCAGCACTTCTGGCATTTACCAACCGATTCTTTTTATCATCTCCACTGAAAAGTAAAATTACTTAACACAGTAAGAATGTCAATTGTTCCATTCAAATTTGAATATACAATTCTCTTATTCTGGGGAGATAATCACACAACTAAAAAAAATATAAGTTATCAGAGATTAACACTAAATTTATCATTTAACTTAAGATGATAAAACTTCTGACCAACTAGGATTCAAAAATTTGGTTGATACTTTCATTCGTCATAGGTAATATAAAATTATCAAGATATTATAAGTGATCATCTTATCAAAATATTTATTGCGAATACATAGTTATCAAGTTACTTAAGTCTCTCTTCACATTAGACTATCACTATCGTAAGTAAGTAACAAAACTTGGTAATAAAAACCCTAAACAATTTATGAGGGAAACCTTGATTTGCTTGAAAAAGGCCCCTGGTCAGCTCAATGGTCAAATTTACCTTTTTCTGTCTTAAATTGAGAAGAGGAATAAAGTTTCCAAGATCCCCATTTCTGCAAAGGAGATTTTGTCATTTTTTGACCTGAGGAAGAACCCAGTTAGAAATCAGGGGTAATATCCGCCAAGCAATCCCCTCTTGTTAAAGGGCCTTCTTTTATCGCTTCCGTTCGATCGATCTCACTTCACTGACTAGCTCAAGAAAGGAAGAAAGAGATCAATTCAAGCACATTTGATCACTTAACCTTCTTGTTGCACTAGTTACTAAAAG
This sequence comes from Papaver californicum, assembly GCA_023531435.1. Lineage (NCBI taxonomy): Eukaryota > Viridiplantae > Streptophyta > Magnoliopsida > Ranunculales > Papaveraceae > Papaver > Papaver californicum. The sequence goes on along the minus strand of JAJJMC010011034.1, from coordinate 992,049 downwards.
ATACTTTATACCTCACTATCCATATGAATATGGTATACTAGTGTATTATGATTCTCATATTTTCAACGAAAGGTAACATATTCGAAATGATTTAGAAATCACCATAGAAATTGATAATACACAATTATTAACCAATCATGTGATTCACGCCAATTGATACTACACAAAGCACATATAATCAAAGTGATTTACAACACAATGGATAACTCATACACAAATGATTTAACATCTTATTCATTAGCAATGTGATACTAATCTAACACATATAAGAGATTATCACTTTAAGTCATAAAATTCAATTCGTTACTTGCTCTAAGTTGTTTATGATAAATATTTCAACTAAATTGAAATCTCAAGTCTATCATGGATAAAAGCACTCACTAGTACCGGTTTTTCATGTTATATCCAAGGTGAAAAGTACCACTGTAAATGGTTGCAAGATCTCATACTAATCTAGAACTTAGATACAGTTATTGATATTCTGGACAAACATACGCAACGTTTTTACAAACACCATATCTCCCAAACCACAATTCCGAATCGGAAAATAAAACTGAGTTTTGGAGATAACATCTAGATCTACAAACTTTGTTCGAATCACAATTTCAAAAAACACATGGTTACCCCAGAAAAACTAATTTAGTCAACAATATTTTTCTGTCCGACAAAATTTTTCAGGAACGTTTCTCAGTTTTGTAAAATACCTGAAAAATACTTTTACAACTCCAAAAATTCTGAAATTTGGTGTCGGTAAGTATCAGGATGTCTAATATATTCAGTTAAAAGGATTTGTTGACATTCCTTCTAAGTTAAGAGATATACTCGAAACTCTGCAGCTGACTAAAAAACTCAATTTTGTTTTTCACTTCACAATTAATATCCTTTGTTTTCCAATATAATATCAACGGCAACGATTCACAAATCGAGCATTCATTTTTTATTACTACTAAAACTAATGTCTTAAGATTGTTGGGCGCAATAATCAAACTGAAGAAAATTCAAATAAACAAAAGTTATTGATACTTAGCTCTTTTGTATTGGAAGTGATCGATTTGACAAAACGGGTAAGCTCCCCAGATCTCCGCAACAGCAACATGGCAAAACTTTGGAAAACAGCGTGAGTCACGTATTCAACACGCTGTCCTTAAGACATTAGCGCCCGACTACACCCAAAAGTGATGCTATAGCCTCCACAGGGCGGATGCCTCCAGAATAAAACACCCTACTACACCTATTACTAGCATATGCAGTAGATGCTCAACTTGAGCTTGGTAACTCCGAAAAAACCCTTAAGAAAAATCTCGAAAACTTGAGAAAGATAATAAAAAAAATTATTATTCTTTTGGTATCTCCAAAAATATGGAGAAACCTTTTTCCTTGGATTGTCTCTATAGGTTGAGAAAAGCTTGTTTATATAATAACCTAGTACAACTTAAGAAGATGGATCTCCCCGATGTGGGACTAATAAGTTTATATATTATATTAAAACAATTTAAGATTGGAAACTCTCCGATGTGGGACTAATAGTTTTTCCATTCACAAAAGAAAACAAGAATTTATTTAATTTCTTAAAACCTTAAAAATATATTATATATATATTGTTTTCCAACACATGATGATTGCTTAGATAATCTATGTGGATTTGGCATCATTGCTCAAAGTCAAATACCGCGTTTATAAAAAAACTCTATTTTTCTTACGTAGATAAACTATATTGAAATAAGTTCAAATAGTCGGAAATATCCTCCGAAAAAAAAAATACTACATAAACTTTCGTACAAGTAAAATTACTTGGCTTTAATTTTTTAGCAAACTTTTATTCTACATAACCGTTAGAATATAGATTGACAAATATCTATATCTGTGCCATTAGGCACGGGTTAAGCCATAGTTAGTATATAAAACTTAACTTCTTATTTATTTACTAACTCTTCTGAGTTATACACGTGATACATCTTTGATCGCACGATGATGGACGACTGAGATCTAACATTAATGACGAAGAACAATTAAGTTCATCAAATTAAACCCAAATAACCCTAATTCAGTTTATGATGAAGAACTAATGAATCATAAAATTAAACCAAATTAAATGATATCTATACATTCAACTACAAAAAAAGTTCCTGCAACTAATAATAACGACAGATAATTTAAAATCTATACCAAAATCCTTAATTTTTCTTCTTCTTCCTGCAACTCAAATTAACAACAGTACTACATGTACATGCTTGTAATGCCCCAACTAAAACACCTACTTAAATACCAATTAACCTTCTATACCGCAAGGCATTAAAAAATAAATCATCTACTTAAGAATCTATAATACCTATATAAATAATATTTAATCCAAGAATCAAACCCAACACTTTGATATTTTACAAATGGAAATCTCTCAAGTGATATAATAAACATATCAATATATTTTTGTTTACAATAAATTTATACACAAAGTATTAAAATTAATAAATGATACACAAACACTTTTAAGTTCACTAAAGCTTTAATACGAAAACAATATCTTCACAAACACCATCACTTCCGGTAATTAAAACTGAAGTGGAAACAAACAACTTTCTAGCAATTACTAATATGCTTAGCAGGTTTACTAAAAGATAATTAAAATACATCAATAAAAGAACAACCATTTATCTCCTTTTGCACTCAGCATCCATCAAAACATTGTATGTATGACATTCGTAAATGAGATGTTATCCTAACCCCACTTCCATGATATTGCTTAACATAATAACAATATTCGTGAAAGGACGCTACTAACTATGGGATCGTTACCAAGAGATGATTAACGTACAAGTATGTTTAATTTAATTATTATAAAGCTAAAAAATATTTTCCGGAAGTAAAGTAAATAACACACAAACAAGATTTTGTTGACGAGGAAAACTACTTGGATGAAAACCCCCGGGACCTTGTCCATTTTTGAATACTCTCAGAAATAAGCCGCTATAAAAATTGACTACCGCAACTTTGTATAGTTGAGACCAAGTAAACTACCTTAAGTTACCAATTTTCTTCAGTATCCCTATGCCTATTACTAATCTGGCTAACGCACGTGAATCTCAAGATAAAGTCTACTAACTCAAATCACTTCCCTAATGTGAAGACTTTTTTCGCATGACTTCCTTGGATCGTAACCCGAAACAGTAAGTGACTAACCCACTTCAACAACCAACTTACTTATCAATCTCCCAGAATCTATCTTTATATTAGAGATAAAGTAAAGTCAAAGGATCATCCGTTTTAATCAAAACTCCTTTCGTCAAAAGATAAAATCAAGACAATGATTATTAAAATAATCAATCTTGATGAACAATATCTATCCAAGCACCTAGAGAGTTTGTTCGGTCTTTTACAAGTCTAATATTTACGAATAAACTGCTTGTGTAATTCCAAAAAATCAAGTTCGCAGAAAGTCACACAAATATTAGAACCTAAAAGATAAGTATTCAAGTCTTCAGTCTTCAATTTTTAATTCAAAGTAACCGCTGTAAAACAACTTGATTCCATTATTGATCAACCGCACAGAATGGTGTCTGTTAACATTGACTGATCAACAAGTCTACCCTATAAATCCAGAATCACTTAGATTTGTACTAGTCAAATATCCAAACAAACTTGAGTAGCCTTATAGCAGAATAGAAGGACCTTGGAATAAACAAGTTTAATTAATCGAATATGGCTACACCGTTAACTCAAACACAAGTGATCAAATGAAAACTAAATAACAATCTAGCCTTCCACCAACGGTAAACCTAGAGGCTTCTTGATCCCAAATAAGACTTTAACAAAATACAACACAAGATATTTCACCTAATTTGATTACTCATATCTCTTTAAAAAGTTGGCTTTTCCACACTTACAAAAAGTGAGTTTTGGGGTGAGTTTGTAAGAATACAAGTCTCCTATTTATGGTGTTGTGACAAAGCATTGATTGGAAATACTCTTGTTTGTACCATGTGTAAAATAAGCATATGTTGGGCTAGATTGATGTTCGGACCGCCATCTTGCTGCCATCCAAGTACGTCATCCCATTATGCCAGGCCAAGTTCGGGGGTCTATTATGTAAGGCCCAGTTCTTCATGCCAATATGTTAGGCCCGGTTTTTCGGCCCATTCTGTCATCCCGGTTCATCGACCCGATCTACAAACCCGCTTCATCTGGCCCGGTCCACAGACTACCATCCAGATTAACAGGCGACCTTGAAAGATATCCAGATTTATCGGCGTTCAAAACCCACAGCTAAGACCGGCGACCAAACATCCGGCCATGATCAGCGGCCACTGCCAACCAGTCCTCCAGTCATGTGTCCAGCCAGCAAGTCTACCAACCTTGCTGCCAATGTTCAAGCCATGCACCCAGCTATGCGTCAGCCATCCGTCTATCCAACTAGTCTTCCATCCATCCAACCATCAATCCAAAATTCCAGCCCAGTCTGCTGACTTGATTCCACCGAACCAATGCCAAAACCCTAGAAGAAGGTTCCATAAAGTTCAAGGTTGCTTGTTGTCCAAGTCACCGCTGGAAAAGTTCTGGAACATTCCAGATGTCTTGCTGGCCAAGTTACCACAAATGATGTTTATCTCGACTTTAATATTTATCTTATTAATTCAATTCTACAAATACAACGGACTTAAACTCTAAAAAGATAGAAAAGAAAGAGAAAAGAAAACCCTAAACATCATATCTCACTCAACCATGAGAAACACCATTGTAATGCTTATATTATAAATGTCTCTCCCCAAGGGGATTCATCCGTGGATGTAGGCATAACTCGCCGAACCACGTTAAACTCTTGTCTCCTTTATTTATTTTTAATTTCTGTTCTTATCTTACTTCACATCATCATTGATTGTTTCAGAAAAGTGGTAAAAATAGTTCGTTCGCTGAGACTTGTGAAGATTTGTTTTAGACCTAATTATGATTTAAACTAGAAAATTTGTAAAAGATTGTAACAATATTGGGAGAGACAGGAACTCATGATTCCACCAAAATCACTTCTGAATGATTAAAACAACGATTCTTAACAGTTATAACTCTTTTATTGACTTTATTTCATTTGCCAAAAAGTAGATTTTTAAAATATTAACTGTAAATCATAAGCATGGCGCATCAAATGCTCTTAAGTCCCAACATACACCATCAGACAAAATCACAACTAATTAGTAAAAATAATAAATCAATTTAAAACCAATCCAAAATTCATAAAGAATCAAAAATAGTTACCATTCATTCATAAAATATGGCTTCCTCCATTGTCCCAGTGGTTGGGTTTAGTTCATCATGCTCAAAATATTCTCAAAAGATTGATACATAACTCAAAAGTGTTGAAAAAGAAGAAAAGAATAAAAATAAAATAAAATAGGGAAACTGCAACAATTTTAAGTGTTGCAGACGTACTGTTACAAAGTGTGGTCACGGTTCTGGATTGTTCTGTGTTGCTAAAGAAATTGAATTAAGGGCCAACTTTCTTAAGCCTTTATCTATGACTGTTCTCTTCTATAGCTTTCTGGTATTTTTCTTCCTTCTCCATGAGCAGAGAGCTTTTCTCTCTGAATTTTTCCCGACCTCCCAACCTCGTTTTTCTTCCTTCCTTTTGCTTTATATAGGCTCATCAAACCCTAACTAGTCCTCCTGGATCGATAAGGACTCAAAGATCAATCCAAAACAAACTCTAATTCTTGTTAATCCAAAATAAAGAATATTTCCCTTTTCCGGTTGTAACTCGAGTTTTTGAACCTTTTTTCCGGCAAGAAACTCTTCAGTTGACGTGTTTTAGTCATGTCTTTATGTTGAAATCTCTAACAACTCTTTAAATCCCATAAAAATCGATTCCAACCAAATCAGGGAACTCTTCACGCGTAAAGAATAATTTCCCTCGATTTTCGTTTTTTAAAACAAAGAGAAAGGGGGTGACTTTATCAAATTCTCAGGGTGCCTTTAGTAATTTTTTTAGGTGCCTTTAACAACTTTTTGAGCCAATTTTTCCAAAAATGTTTATTTCTCAAAAATACCTATAAACACATAAAAATACCAAAATAAGTACAAAATGAGCATTAACAATATAGATAATTGAGGACAAATCAGACACAAAAATATGTCTATCAAATACCCCCAAACTTATTATTTTCTAGTCTTCGAGCAAATCTAATCTAGAAAATAAAAATATAACTTACTTTCGTAGGAATCTAACGTGTAACTAGCCGTTAAACTCCTAGGTGGCCCTAGAAGACGAGTGTTGTCTCGTGAGGGTTTACAAGAGATATACCCACAAAACCTTTTACTCCAAATTTTAAGTACTTGTGAACGATTGAGGGTAGACACTAAACATGCTATTTAGTTGGCTAATGAAGTCTTTGGCTATGGGAATCATTACCCTATATGAATACAATTGCTATACATGAGTTTGCACTCAAGCGTACTAAAATTCATATACAAGAAAACAAAGGTATACTTAGATAGTTGTACAATGGACCACGATACTCAGAGTCCATCAAAGTTCAATCACATGAATAGAATTAGAAGATTGATATGGAGATGATGAAGTTTGCACATGTTGACTAAGATGAACGGTGTTTCCCATATCTGTCTGAAGTCAGTTCCAGGATGAATCCTAATGGGTTGAGATACGCTCCCACTGGTCTTAATCCTTATACTAATATCGACCCAGATGGTATATACAAGGTCCCCAACAGTCGATTTATTGAAAACAAAACAATTTTATTTTTATCATCATTCATTTTTTTTTGAATAATGTTCTAAATAAAATAGAATAATGGTGCTTGATCTCAAACACTCTACTCCATCCTGACGGCGATAACCATCCGATACTGGTGCCCCACATAATAGGATATCCTGACTGCATATTCAACCTTTTGTATCAACTGGACGTGTTTAATCTGCTTGAAAAGTTCATCTGCGACATCTTTCAAACCCTAAGAAACTCTAATCAAAAAGTCATCCTATATGGATAAGAAAGTTACCACAAAAATGGAGCTCCTAGTCGTCAAAGATCAAAATCGTCAACTAAAAAATTCTAAAGCGTCAGAAAAGTGTAGCACCAGAATTGTTGTAAAAGTTCGAAGAAAAGACATCAAAAAAACTGTTGGTTAAAGTTCAGGAAGAAAGTGTTGCCATATAGTCTAAATAGAAAGCGTGGCCAAAACTTTTGAATGGAGAAAAAAAAAAGACCGGCGGTCAAGTCAGACGATTATTTTCCACAAAAAATAAAAATAAATAAATAATACAAAAAATGGCCGACGGGCATTTCCTGCAGCAAAGTCTGGCACACAGTTAAGCTAAGCCACCAAGCCGAGCCGCTGAGTCATGAGACACGCGAAGCCGATGGATGTTTCCACCCCTCTCTATCATACCTATGGATGTTTCCGCCCAAGCCGAATCAGAAGCCAAGCCGCTGGATGCTTCCACTCCACTCTATCATGCCTCAGGATGTTTCCGCCCCCTTGCTTTGGCTCAGTTTTGTCTTCGATTTTGTTTATTTGATATCTTCTTCGTTTCACATCCGAATTGAATGATTTTTAGCTCGTCGCGATCGTCTTTCAATCTCCTACACCATGAAGTTCGTTATTGTGTGGATGTTTGATCCTCAACATAATCGAGTTAAAAGTTCGTTTTAAGATTTCATAACAAAGTTCGTGATACCTGTTGTGTTGACTTTATGTCCACAACATGGTCGAGTTCAAAGTTTGTTTTAAGCTTTCATAGTAAAGTTCGTGATACCTGTTGTGTCGAATTTACGTGCACTACATGATCGAGTTCAAAGTTCGTTTAAAGCTTTCATAGCAAAGTTTGTGATACCTATTGTGTTTACTCTATGTTCACAACTTGATCGAGTTCAAAGTTTGTTAGTATTGTTGTCTGAGAGTTCTCCAGCAACTTCATCAATTTTAGAGTTCGTTGAAAATCTTAATCGTCATATCAGCAAATCGTAATAGCACTTCGCATAAGGTATGTACACCATTTAAATATTTTTACACCATTTCTTAGTATCATGCATATTTTTATCATATGAGACATTTTAATGTGGCGAGTGTTTTCGCATACCAAGGCATGTGAAGATGCACACATCTCAATTCTACGCGCATCTGGAATAATAGAACTGGCCCAGTACGTGAATTCTAGATGGCAGGAAACCTCACTTTATTACATGCACGAGCGAGATGCAGCAAGGAAGTGTACCCTTGTGCGAGCATTAAGCAACATGACACTAATTGTCTACTGGGGGTAAGTTTCATATGACTTCAACCGCGATGACTATCGCTTGAGTGTGAGATATGTGACACCTCAGCATTCAAAGTATTTCTTTTGGGGTGAGCTGCATAACATTCCAACACTTGGGGGCTTACGTAGCACATAAATACAATGTGGAACTCTGCTGCCGGATAACCCAAACTTCTTAATCCTACAACGAGTTACAGGATTAAGAGGGTGCGAGTGTACATCTAAATATTTTGACACAAATATCGGCAAACTGCAACGTTAAAAATGATACACCGCAAGCTGCTGCATTCTAGTTTTGCATAATTGTTTTAGTCCAGTTCTGTAGCAATTACTGCAGTTATGTTTTGCATCAACTGTTGCAATCCAGTTTCACAATAACTGTGCATTCCAGTTCCCCACAACTGTTGTAATCCAGTTTTGCAGCAACTGATGTAGTCCAGTTCCCTGCAACTGCTGCAGTCCAGTTTCATTTCCACTGCTGCAGTCCAGTTTTGCATCCACTGCTGCAGTAATTGCTTCATTCCAGTTCCTCGTAGTTACTGATGTCCAGTTTTGCATCAACTGCTGCAATCCAGTTCCCCATAACGGTTGCATTCCAGTTTCACATCACTTGCTGCAATCCAGTTTCGTTGTATTCTGTTTCACTGAAAACAGCTGAAGAAACATCCTCACCAAAAATTCCCGCCAAAAAAGTCTGATAGCCGATTTCACTAGAAAAGCCAGTTAACCACAGCTGGGGGCGTGTCACTTATCACCTGACCGCAACAACTTCACTTGAGGAAGAGATACATGACACCTCAGATTATGCAACACGATTAGATATTGTAGATGATAATTTCTCGGAACCTTCAATGTTTATCCTTGCATCATCGTAAGCGCCTAAAGCCTCACCTAGCTCATGAGCACCTAAATCTTGCCACAAAGAAAGCACAAAGTCTCATCTCAATCGCGATCCCAACAGCCATTGTTTATGCTTGCCTTCCCTAGCAGAGAGCACTAGAACTTGTTACGTTGCGAGGAAAAAGCTTTTCCTCAGCCGCAAGCATATTTATTCCACTGATGTCTCGAATAGCACCCAAGTATCATAAGTACAATACTCGGGATAAAGTCTCGCCTAGCACATAAGTAAAATTCAACATGTTACCATAGTTGGGGGAGTCTTTATTAATATTTCTACAGACAATAGTGACAAGCCACGATCTTCCTCAACAAACGACAATTCACGTTTTGGGGGGATTCTGTCATTGACTATCAAACAAAAAGAGGAGTTGAACTTCTTAACCCCACAACAAGTTGGAGGTTAAGAGGGGAGATGTTTGTATCATGTGTAAAATAGCCACATGTTGGGGTAGATTGATGTCCGGACCATCATCTTGCTGCCATCCAATTATATCGGCCCATTGTGCCAGGTCGAGTTTGTCGGCCTATTATGTCATGCCCAGTTCATCGCTTCCTTATGTCAGGCCCGGTTTGTAGACCCATTCTTCCAGGCATGGTTCGTCGGCCCGATCTACAGACCCGCTTCATCTGACTCGATCCACAGACTACCATCCAGATTGACCGATGGCCATGACCATTGGCCTTGATAGATATCCTGATTTACCGGCGGCCACGACAGTTGACCAAGACCCCCGTCCAAGACCAGCGACCAGACATCCGGCTACGATCAACGACCACTACCAACCATTCCTCCAGCCAGCAAATTTATCAACCTTGCTGCTAATGTTCCATCCATGTAGCCAGCCATGCGTCCATCCATCCATCCATCCAAACTGCCATCCCAGTCTGCTGGCCCCGATTCTATCGAACCAATATCAGAACCCTAGAAGGTTCTGAAAAGTTTAAGGTTTCTTATTGTTAAGTCACTGTTGGAAAAGTTCTTGAACATTTCAGATGTTTTGCTGGCCAAGTTACCATAGATGATGTTTATCTTGAATTTAGGGTTTATCTCATTAATTCAATTGTATAGATATAAGGGACTTAAACCCTAAAAAGATAGACAAGAAATGGGAAAGAAAACCATAAACATCATATCTCACTCAACCATGAGAAACACCATTATAATGCTTATATCAATAAACATCTCTCCCCAAGGGGATTCATCCGTGGATGTAGGAATAACTCGCCAAACCATGTTAAACTCTTGTCTCCTTTATTTATCTTTAATTTTTGTTCTTATCTTATCTTACTTTGCATCATCATCATTATGTGTTCTGTGCCGAAAGTTATTTTCGGTACAAACAACTTTATATACTATAATTCTTGCATATTACCCTGTATTATGTTTTTTTTTGTTTATTTGTATATTATTAGGTGAATCATCCATAAAGGAAAAACGAAGTGTTATAATGAGTAAGAAAGTGAAGTACTATACATGAAGGACCAAAGACCAAGTGGAACTCATTCAAATCCAGGATTTATTCCCATCATCTTGTAGTAAACGAAGAGACAAAGCCAACGGTTAAAAATGTGGTCCTTCCGACAACGTATAAAGAAGTTATGAGAAAAACAAGTTCAGAATATTCTCGTCCATATTGGTGACCGAGGGAAAATTCAGAAACTTTGAATTTTCTCAGAGGGTCAGGTGTCCGAGACAAAATAGAAATCTCAGAGGGTCAGGTGACCGAGAAAGTTACGTGAATAACTATGTTTGGACGAATTTGGTGTCAAGAATTCTAAATTGACAAAACTTGTTCCCAAAGGGTTTACAAACCCTAGAAGAGAAGATACTTGAGAGACAATTATTGGAGGTTAAAAAAGAAGACACCTAAGGCTTAAACAATAATCATATCATCTAGTACTCATACTACATCTTCTACAATTCACAAACCTAGATTTACCCCTTTAGGAGAAAACCGTGATATTTGTTCTTCTTTCTTGTACTATGAATAGCTAAATCTTTTGTTGATTAAGGATGAATTCAATGTTCTAAGCATAAAGATTAATTAGTTTTATAAATTTATTTAGAGTTTTAATCATTGTCGTTTTTTTTACACTACTTCTAGGGTTTATGATTCATTTCTAGATTATTTAAGTGTACAATTAAATTAATCTATTGATCATTCTAATGCTAATAGAGTTGAGCGATTCGTAATTGTTAAACATCTCCTACACAAGCAGAAAACGTGGTACCTTGGAGAGGGATTCTGTGGAGAAATCGTGTGTGAAGACAATACCAGTAAGTGAACCGAGCGTACTGAGTTTAACTGCTAGGATCAACCTAAATTCACAAACCCAAGAGCATTCGACTGAGGTACACCTTGAGAGTTGTTTTAGGGTGAATTTTTTTCAATTAGGTTCAAGAGATCAAGATCGAATAGGACGAGCCTAAACCAAGAAATTACCGTTCACGTCCTGATTCGATCACAAAGGTGGAGAAGATTGGGTAGGTCTTAGGGGATGGAAGCAAAAAAGGTTGAGAAATCTCAGTGTGATGAGTAATTGCAGTATGTAAGGAAAATGGATTATATCCGAGATGAATCGCTCAACCTGTATATCTTAGTTTCTTATGTCTTGTTTCGAATAGATAATCCATATATTTATAGTTCAAATGAGACACACTGATTTTTCATAAGTGGTGGAAGTTATAGAAGAAGTGGAGGAGTAATGATTATGGAGATTGTAGTTGAGTCATGTCCGAAAAGCAAAGAAGACTTGTATGACCACTACTCCTCGTTCTCTCAACCGTCTTGTAACTGTCCTACTACTTATTACCTTCTTGTTCATGGATGTGTTGCCACAACACACGATTGTCATAGACCGCCAGACCAGTACCCAATGAGAATCCCGCCATTTGTTTTATTTGATTTCTCGTAAAATGATAGTGGAATCGTGAACCACTGTTGTTTTGATTAAGTCAAGTCAAGTCAAGTGACTTGCTAAGTCAGTGAGGTAGTTGCGTAACTCACTGAATTGGTAATCAGACTAATCGGCATCAAGTTTGGTAAATTTAGTAGTCATATTCTAACTTTAAAATAACATGGCATAATTTTAATAGCCAAATGTTAGTTTAGAGTGACTTGCCATAAGTATAAAAGATGTTTGAGACCAAGATTGTAAAGAGCTTCTTAAGCAAGAAGGCTTATCAGATAATTTTATAAGATTGATGTTGGCATCAGGCCAGTATAGAAAAGAATGGTGTATTTCTTAGGGAAGCATTTAGCAAAGCCAGCACTAGCTTCTTAGCGCGAATGGTAATATGCTAGCTCTTTAGGCACAAAACCGAATGTGTTAAAGTTTTAAGAGAAAGGCTTATGTGCTAGGTTCTAGCAAGAGCCAATTACGTTAGGGATAGGAACTTAGCACCAAGGACGTTTGAAGTTAGCACTTCTCAAGGAAGCCAGCTAGGTCAAGAATGCTAGCTAAGTTAACGATAGCTAGCACCAATGTGCTAGCGCCAATACGCCTGTGGCCAAGGGTGCTTGCGCTAAGGCACTTGGCCAAGGACGCTGCTAGCTGATCCGTTAGTACTTAAGGATGCTGCTAGCTGGACGCTTGTGGATGGATGCTAAGGCCATGAACGCTTCGCACCATGGACGCTTGCTCAAGGACGCACCTGGCTGAGACGCGCTTTCTCAAGGACGCGCTAGGCTAAGACGCTGCCAGGCATGGACGCACTAGCCATGGATGCGCTGCTAGGCATGGATACTGCTAGCTCGGATGCGGCGCCAAGGAAGTTAGCATTTTTAGCATTAGGGTAAGAAACTAGCGCCAATCTGATGCTAATCCAAGTGGCTGGTACTAGCCTGGCGCTAATAGAAGGAAAGGCTAGGGTTAGCATAGATCAGAGGCACAATGCATCTTTGAAGGCATTGCTCCTTGTTTGTAGCGTGTCCAAGAGGAATGACACATAATTTCGTGGCTTGTGTTTGAGAAAAGCGCTAAAGTAGCATATTTTAAGCTCAGGAGAGCAATTTGGGAAGTATTCATTGTGAATAAGGCGTTAAGCTACAATATTTTTTGGGGATTAAGCATTAGATATTCTCGAATTTGATAGATATTACTAAAACATCGATGCGCACTCGACGCAAGTCAATGAATTCAACAGTGGAATTTATTGCGACTAGAGACTGGTTCGATATGGCATAAATACTGTGAATATTAAGGAGGCTACAAGGCTAATTTAGGATGCCTGTAGTTGTTTGTAGAGATTGTATTCTGAATTCTCTTGCGGAATATATAAGTAAAGATATAGTTGTTTTAGTGTTTTGTGATATAGCTAGGTATATGCACCCAAAATATGCACATATCCTTTTATATTCTTGCTGCTTGGTAGAGGGCAATTTTATAATTCTCGCCCTTGCCAAAAACTCACCATCTACAAGAGCGTACTTCTTGGCGGCTCAGTCGAATAAAATCCAATGACTAAGCGTACATGTTATCCGGTGATACAAGGAGTTTTTGGGATAACTATGCGTACATGTTATCCTATGGTTGGTGATGAATGATTATGACGAGAGTTAAACGAGTATACTAAGTGAGTTAATGTTTGATAATGGCGAAGGAATCGCTAATCATTTTTTCTTCTTATTGTTCTTTTTAGTTAATTAATAAACCAATCACCCTTGGTATTTACTTTTATTATTGTTTTTCTAATCTAAGTAACATCTCAATTACACAGCTCTCTGTGGAGCTATCCTTACTACCACTATATTACTAGTTAATTAGTGAGAAATATATTAATAAATTTATTGCACTTACGACACGCATCACTGGGGCACGCCGTAAGTGTGGACGACCAGTTGGTTCAAAGCATTCTTCTCCTCGAAAGAGTAAAAACCACTCTCAATCATTGACTAATTGTTCTCTTGAAGAGACCATTAAAGAAGGATATAAACTCTCGGACATAGATCTCCTGATGAGGAGGATGTCTCCACAGAGACAGTGGAACCTCAAAATTAGGATGCCTCTATAAATTATGCATACAATAGAGAAGTTTAGGATCGAAATACAATGATTGTTGATGACGTATTTTCATTTATAATAGCTACTGGCGTTTCCTTGGATGATGATTATATTGAACCACACTATATAGAGGAATGTCGTCAAAGGAATGATTGGTTGGAATGGAAAAGGGAAATCCAAGCAGAATTATATTCTCTCTCTAAGCGCAATATTTTTGGTACTTGATAGGATTTTAGATTACCCTATATAAAATAACCGCAATCGCACGGTGTCTACAATGTAGACAACGACAAGTACGGGTCGAACCCACATGGAGCGGGGACTATACTGCAATTAATATCTCAATTAACTAATCAGAAAAAATATTTTTGGATTTTTAAAAATTCTAATGAATGAGAAAATAATAAAATAAACTAGCTAAAATATACAATGTGATCAAGTAGAGAGGGCACTAGTGTTTTTGGTGTTCGCCAATTAGATATATATAACTCACATTTAATCTCCAAAATTATCGTTTCACCATTTCCTTCGTTTCCAAGTTGACATTTCTAAAGAATTGTTTATCAATCGAAAAGTATATCCCGTCTAATGTTGTTAAGCATGGCATATCAGTTCAAAAGCATGAAAAATCAGTAGAACTATCTAACCAATATATAGTTTCAAAGAATCAAATATCTAATTGATTGCATACACCGTCTAAGAATCTAATCCAAGCACGACATATCAAACAAAAAGCATATATGATCAAATCCAATATTTATGCAATAATTAATCAAGTTAAAAATGAAGATAAATTACTAAACATTTAAACTATTTATTTATAATTTTTCCATAATCAAAATTGGTTTCTACCCAAAAACCTAGTCACAAATCAATTAGAACATGGAGTTGGGTTTCTTAAAACCCATAAAAATAAGAGTAAGAAATTAAAGTAATGTATCACTGTCTGACAGAAACCCTGAAAATAATTTCTTTGGAATTTTACCTTATTAGCCGCCAACCAACAACTTTCTTTGTCAACCTCTTTTTCGCTGTCTTGTCAGACTTCAACACCAACCTCTCAAGCTTCTCCTTACTCTTCTTCTCACTTCTCTCCAATCCCTTCCAGACGTCACCTCCAAAACCCAACCTAGTCTACGCCCTAGCTATCCTCCCTTCTTCCCCTAGATGTCCGCCTCCCTCTCAGCCGTCACTATCCACCCAAGAAAACCTAGAAGCTAAAAACCAAAACTGAAAAGAAAAATAAATTCTCACTTCTCACACCTCTTCTTCTTTTATAGTAATACCCCATCAGCCACCGACCACTCTATTTTTATCCTAGCCTTCTCAAGTCGCGATCAATCTGCCACATCTCACTCCCCTTAGTCCTCACGTGAACCAACATAAACCTCTCTCCCTTCTAACGTACTCTCTTTTTTATTTCTTAAAGAAAAATTCTACAACCCATCAACGTCCACCTACTATCACTTTCAAGCCTATTCTTCTCTAGGCTCTCACCATAACCTAGGTGTTCTCTCTATCCCCAGCCGGTCACATCACTCACTTTGACCAAGCCACACTCTCCCACATGCTCACTTGTTGCCACGCTACATCCACCAGCTAACCAAAACAAGAGGTCACATACTTTATTGTTGACGTTCACAATGGAAAGGATTGCTTTATCAAGCATCCACAATTCAAATTCCTTGAATGCCGCTTCAATTTGACCACAAGGGACGGCCTCAGATCCAGGCTATACTTTAACCGCAGCAGCTTCACTGTAGGCTTCTGGTACGCATTAGATCAAGTGTCCAACCTCATATCCACTACCCAATTTACTTTGTAACTTTAGGTTTTAATGGTACGCCTATAAAAGCATAAAAACAACCATATCGATACAAATTCAAGTACTAGCAAATATAAATTAAGCGGTAATATGTATAAATTACGACCGTATTAAACACCCCCAAACCTATATTTTGCTAGTACTCGAGCAAAACTAATCTAAAAATAAAATAAAATCATAATTCACTTTCGCAGGAATCGCGACTACATTTAGCATATGTAATAAGCCTTTAAACCCCTAAGTGGCCTTAGCGGACGAGTTTTGTCTCGTGAGGATTTACAAGAGATATACCCACAAAATCTTTTACTCCAATTTTTAGCTACCTGTGAACGATTTAGGATAGACGCTAAACAAGCTATTTAGTTGGCATACTAAATTCTTCGGATGTATGAATCATTACCCTGTATGAATCCAATTGATGTACACGAGTTTTCACTCATCATACTAAAATTCATATAAGAATGCAAAACTCTACTCAAATAATCATTGAACATCCAAAACTTGATAAAAATTCACATTGCTCAGAATCAATCAAATTCAAACACAGGGATAGATTAGAAGATGAATATAGAAATGATGAAGGGTGCATATGTTGACTAAGGTGAACGGTGTTTCCCAAAATATTAGTGTAAATCCCGGCTCGGATGCTCCTATTTTTATTACTATTTATATACATAATTTTTTTTTTCATGACTTCGTGATTAGATCTTTCGAATCTAAGCGCATGCTCCTTTTCAGCAGATTACGTGATAGTTTCCATGGATCCCGCATTCTACGCTTGCTTAGGGGACGGAGACAGGGAAAACACACACATATTGCTATCAAAGTGTCAATCATTTTTTATTTTTTATAAAGTTTTTTTGACAAAATTAACATTCTAATGCATCCGAACTACAACCTCATGACAATACTAGGGCCCCCACCAAATCACTTAGAGAAACATAAAATTGCAAAAATAAAAATATAAAAGTGATATGATTACGCTGATTCCGTGATATGCTTGTTCAATGATTATCATGTTATTTCTAACACCTGAGTGCATTCAGATATGAATAGATCATTTAGCTGGGCACACCAATTACTATAGATAAGAGATATGTTTCCATCTACCTAGAATGGTTAGTGTCATCCTGAATAATTCACAAGTTTCTAAATTTCGGAGTTTCTTATTGGCATCAATTTTCGGAAACTCTACCCCCAAACCTAAATTTAACATTGTCCTCAATGTTTTAAACCATGCAACCTAAAATGGTATGCAATAAATATAAATAAGAAAAATAAATGTAAATCAAAGAGAATGGATTAGAACGTCTCACCTAATTGACGCAAGAAAAGCAGTGTTCTCTGTAACACACATCAAACGATAGTAATAACAAAGAACACCAAAAATAAAAATAAACAAAAATCCTAAAAAGAAAATAAAAACAAGAAAATAAAAATCTACCTACTAGATATGCACGGAAAGGATCCACGTACACTAACAACCTGAAAATTTGGGGATCAACCCAAAATACAATATTTGCAGATGACAGTTTCACACTTATGTTATGGCAACACGGAGACACTGAAACTATCAAAAACAAGGGATTACCCCAAACCAAGTTTTTACTACACTCGGAAATGCGTAAAGAACATAATATGGGGATAACATTGGGATTGGGGAAATATTAATCGGTTCGTGCACGGTGTCAAGAACAGGCAAGTCCTCTGGATATTTGGATGCAAAGTGATCCAACAAAACTTGAGAAGCACACAACTTTAACCCTAAATTAGGTAACTTTTTGAAGTATGTGAGATAGATTCATCTATGAAATTAGGCAAATCATCTACACAATTATCCACGGGGTCATCTATATATTCTGTATGGAACTAAGAGTCACTACAAGACTGATCATCATCATCAGCATATAATCTCTGGTATGCCAGAACTCGCAATCTTTGTTCCAAACAAAGCGGTCTGTGTTCATAATACTTCTCGTATATCATTAAAGATGATTCTTCACTTACCTCAGGTGAAGGAAGAACTTCATTATGCCGTGACCGATTTATATATTCCCCCAGTGTCATATTAGATGACGTCTCCTGCATAAGAGTTATCATCCTCGGAAAAATACCTGAAAAGAGATACTAATACACAAAACAAGTCAAATAGAAATAAAATCCTAAAAGAAAAATAAAAAAATATACAAAAATAAAATAAATAAAATAAAAACCTAAACTATGATTAGAAAATAAAAAATATTAATTATAATATTCCACAACTGCTCCCCGGCAGCAGCGCCAAAAATTGATAGGATTTTAGATTACCCTATATAAAATAACTGCAATCGCACGGTGTCTACAATGCAGACAACGACAAGTACGGGTCGAACCCACAGGGAGCGGGGACAATACTGCAATTAATATCTCAATTAACTAATCAGAAAAAATATTTTTGGATTTTTAAAAAGTCTAATGAATGAGAAAATAATAAAATAAACTAGCTAAAATATACAATGTAATCAAGTAGAGAGGGCACTAATCTTTTCAGTGTTCGCCAATTTGATATATAGAACTCACATTTAATCTCCAAAATTATCGTTTCACCACTGGAATTTCCTTCGCTTCCAAGTTGACATTTCTAAAGAATTGCTTATCAATCGAAAAGTATATCCCATATAATGTTGTTAAGCATAGCATATCAGTTCAAAAGCATGAAAAATTAGTAGAACTATCTAACCAATATATAGTTTCAAAGAATCAAATATCTAATTGATTGCATACACCGTCTAAGAATCTAATCCAAGCACGACATATCAAACAAAAAGCATATATGATCAAATCCAATATTTATGCAATAATTAATCAAGCTAACAATGAAGATAAATTACTAAACATTTAAATTATTTATTTATAATTTTCCCATAATCAAAATTGGTTTCTACCCAAAAAGCTAGTCACAAATCAATTAGAACATGGAGTTGGGTTTCTTAAAACCCATAAAATCAATTAAGAAGAGTAAGAAATTAAAGTAATGTATCACCGTCTGACAGAAACCCTGAAAATAATTTCTGTGGAATTGTACCTTATTAGCCGCCAACCAGCAACTTTCTTTGTCAACCTCTTTTTCTCTGTCCTGTCAGACTTCACCACCAACCTCTCAAGCTTCTCCTTGCTCTTCTTCTCACTTCTCTCCAATCCCTTAAGTGAGATTGAGGAATATTCGGTAAAATTTGGGTAAGGTTTCAGAGAGATGAAGATCAATAACAAAGACTAACAGAGAAAGTGAGGCTTAGTTTACAAAAGGAAAAAAAAAAAACTGGCTAGGGTTTCCAGTGGAGGGAAAAAAAGTTTGGTGAAATTTTTGGTGGGAAGTATTGCGCCATTTCTTCGTTTCCCTGATCTTATGGCGGCAAATTTAGATTGTTCTGGATGTTTGGGTGGTAATCCGTATGATTTCGTAAATCTATATTTATATCCGTTGGATCAGATATTTTTGGCTTTCTATTGGCCAGATAAACAATTCAAGGATCATTGTGTGTGTTTTAGACATAAAAAACGAAAATAATGTTTGTGTTTAAATTACTTGGTCAAATTAATGGATAATGAATAAAATTGGGTGAGATTGAGGAATATTCAATAAAATTGATGGATAACAAGTGAAATTGAGTGGGGGCGAGTAAGGTCAAGTGAAAATAGGTGAAATCAAGTAACTGATAATTGTGTGAATTCGAGTGACATTAAAGAATACTTAGTGAATTGGAGCGACGTCAATGAAAATTTAGTGAATTCGAGTAAGATCGATGAAAAAATGAATGATTTTAATTGAGAATAAATAAAATTTTAGTTAGTCATATCCATGTAGTAGGAGCCTACATGGATGATTTTAGCTTTCGGACCCTGTTACATATCCAAATCGAGCCATCAATAGAGTCATTTACATTAGGGAAGATAACAACATGTTATATTTTGCTTGGTCATGTACCACATTGTAGTGGAATTTTGAAACATCTAGACGAGTGCATACAAATCATAGTTTGATATCGTTAGATTTGTTAGATCGATAAAAAAATGAATAAGTTTTAAATTCGCTTTGTTCCATATATTGTTGATCGAAATATATATCGGAGGTCAATATCTAGTTGTGTGAACCAAAATATGCCTTTTTTGATCTAATTAGTCTGAATATCTATACCATAACTCTAAACTTAGCAATGAAACCGTGAGATAAATTGAGTGAGGCCAACCGAAATTCTCAAGGTCGACGGGCACTCGGTCAAAATGATGGATAATGGGAGAAACCAATAGAATTTGATAGAACCATATAAACTAATTGAATCCAGGAGAAATTAGTAAGGTCGAGCGATATCGGGTATAATTGATTAATAAAGAGTTAAATTTCAATAACGCACTAATAAAATTGGAAACTCACATATCTTTAATCTTACACTAATAAAATTGTAATAAAGCACTATTATATTAATTGGGCAACCTTTAATGACTTATATGTGATGATTTAACTGTAAAATGTCAATAACGATTTGGTATTTCTTCAAAATAAGTCAGAATCTTCATAAGAACTTCAATATACCATTTCTTGTCATATTCTGATTAATGACCTTTTCCACTAAGTTGGAATTTCCACAAACGATTAAATAAAAAATCAAAATTTGTAGAATATATGAAATTATACGTGCGTTGTTAGTTAAAGAGAACAAGTTTATTTATATGGAATTAATAACCGTTCATTGTTCTTTTAGTCATTGGACCTGTATATATTGAGAGAGGTATGTTTTATTGGGCATTCTGGTTGTGACTCGTATAAAAAAATGTTAATCTTGATCCGTATGAGCATAAGATATTAATTGTGAACCGTTAGATTGGTGATCCGTATGAGCATAAGATATTAATTTTGAACCGTCAGATTAACGATCCGTATGAGTAGAAGATGTAAAACCTAGAACCGTCCTATCAGCTTAAAATGTTAATCTTGAACCGTCGGTTAAAACCCTATTCGTTTTACTTATTGACCACAAAGTTTCTATTATTTACGTTTAATACCCTTCTATATAAACACCCTAGCCCTAAGTTTCATCACTTCTCACTTCAACGCCTCCCTCCCTAAATTTCTCCGCCTCCCTCACTGAATCTCTCTAAATCTCTCTGAAATCTCTTTCTTTCTTCCTATTATCACCAACACCATTACACAAACTACTTTACCATTTCATTCTTCATGCTTTTCAATTTTTGTCTAGTATTTTTTTGTTGGTTATAAAATGTTATTATGATTTGTGGGTTTTCCTTCCTTTGCAAATTCCTTATTGATGCATTTTACTTCTTTCAGTGATTCAAAAGGTCCGATGACGACACTATTGTAGACTAGAGTTTCTAAATTGGGCTCTTCTCCTTCTCAATATTTGATGTCTGAGCACTATTAATCAAGATTTTTTTATTTCTAGATTTCAATTGCATAGCAATAATTTTTATTTCTTTTGGTTTAATCAATTATTTTTCATTTGGATCAATTTTCCCAAATAGCTCTTTCATATTGTTAATAACCTCAAGGTCCATTTTACAGTTTAAGTTATTCATGTGATATTAATGACTTGGGGTTGCTATATATCTACATTGCGGTCTAGAAATTTAGTGGATTTTTCATTCTAAGTAACAATGATTAATTGTTTCTAGTTTTTGAAGTTTTTTATTTTGATCTCTAGATAAAATTCATTTCTTACCTTTTCCGGTTTGATCAAATACCATTAAAACCCCTTATTCGATTCACTCTTTAATTTTGCTTCCATCTCTCCTTACACTAAGAAACTTGTTACAATGACGAGTTTAATTTTGGTTCAGTATAATTTTGAGAACATAGGATTTTTTTTGATTATCATTTCTCTGCATGCCAAGAGTATAACTTCTAGAGATGTTATTCTATGGGGATTGTTTTCGTTAATTATAACAGAACATGAACCCATAAGTTTGGATGTTATAACATTATACATGACCCAGATTCCTTTTCCATTGTCAAGAAGGTGATGGGTGTTGCCAACAGGTTGTTGTTTAATTTTCGTCTTAATACATTCAGATGGCCTAAGCAATTCTAGGTACTTCACTGCCTGATGCGACTTAGAGATGAATTTCTATCATGGTTGTTTCTTGGTTCTTTGAAAAGCAATCCTCTATCATTTTGATTGTTACTTGTTAGATTCCCAAGTCTGCCACAATGGGGATGCAAAGAGTAAACCAATGGTATCAGGTAATGAACTTTGTGACTAGTGGAACAACACAAATGATTTGTAAGATCATAATGTCTGCAGAAGGCAGTATGGATAAAATCATGCCCTTCTCATTATTGTAGTTCCCTGAATATCTTGTTTCAGGTACCTCAGTGTAACCATTGGCCCAATCAAAATTTGGTTGTGTGATTTGGTTAATCTTTTTTAGAAATTAAAATTTGGTTGTTTTGTTTCAATTTTTTTTTCTGTGTTCATATTGTTCTCATATTTTTTTCTACTGTAGTGAAGTATGTATTATGGATTAATCTTTCTGTTTATGTGATTTGGTTGTGTAATATGGATTAATCTTTAGTTCTGATCTTCTTTGTATTTGTTTGTTTGTATATGCAGGACCCTTTATCACTTTTTTTTGAGAGATGAACATGAACTAGATGTGGAATGGGTACTCACTCTATTGATCTCAAAATCAAAGCTAAAAAGCATATTAAGTGGTATAAGGTTGCAGTATATGAATCTTGAAGTGTTTTTTAGCTTTTTCCAGGGAGATTTAAAGAACCATGATGGGTGCTTCAAAGTTGAAGTAGTTGTATCAATGGTGTTCCTAATCTTTAGGTTTAAAATTGAAGTGTGTTTGATGGAATTGTAAATGAAAATTTTCTTTTTTCCTGTAAAAAATGATTGTGTTTTTTTGATAAATGTGATGTAAATTGCGAGGAACTCGCTCCAAAGGCCTTTAACTGATAATACGGGGTATAGCCGGTACAGAGATTTAGTATTCTATAGGTCCTTCAGGAACAGATCTTGCTGAATTCAGGAATAATAGAGTTAATCAATTGTGATTTTAATTTGGTTCATAATTGTTTTTAATTTGATTTTGTTATTCATTTATAATTATATAATTTCAATTAGTATTATATAATCTTAATTAGTGATTTTTAATTATAATTATAATTTGGGATTATCTAAATCTGAATATGTTCTTAGCGAGCAAAAAAAATTAGTAGCTTAAAAATTTAAGCGATCAACTTCAGGCCAGTTTAAAAACTCAAACACAAAAATTTGGTAGTTTAAAAACTTAAGCAATTAACTTAAAGCCAATTAAAATCAGAAACTACTTTTAGCGAGCAAAAATTTAATAGCTTAAAATTTTAAGCAACCAACTTGAGTAAAAACTTCGCTATCTTAAAAGCTTAAGCAACCAACTTTAGGCCAATCAAAATCAGAAATCACTTTTAGCGAGCAAAATTATTTGATCGCTTAAAACTTTAACCAAGAAATTTCAGAAAGAGTTGCTCCATGTATCTATCAACTAAGTTGTTTACTTTCTTTAGAATGATTGGTATATCTGAAGCGATTGATATTTTACTTGCTATACTGGTTGGTCTAGATGTTAAGCGATCACAATTTTACTTGCTCCATGTTAGTTGGTCTAAATGTTAAGCAATGATAAAAGTACTCGCTTTAGGTTAGTTGGTTTATTACTAGAGCGATTGCATGGTCGCTCAAGGCTTTGACATACATGGATTTGGGCAACCAACGGAGCGAGTGCCGCTTTTAGTCGCTATAACGGTTATAGCGACTTAAAAGGGGCTTTAGAGCAACTGCAACGGGCGAGTAGAGTAAAGAGAGAAGAGAAAATTTTCTCTTTACTCGCCAGTTTGCAGCCGCAACGGGAGATCATATTTATGTTTTAGTCCAGATTTGCTACAGTATCGGAGTAACTTTTCTCCGAATTCTAAGTATACTCGCACGGCCATGTGAGATAGCGAATGCCGAATACGTTCAGCTAGAGAAGCTTATTTATATCAGAAGTATCCCTAGAGAAACGTGTGATATTTCGGTCAGCTAAGTATACGCCTCATAATACGGTTAGCTGCAACTCGCCCTTGAAGATACGAAACATTACAGTAGCGCTTCACTACACGGTGTTCTGGTTCGACGCTTCACACTTCCGCGCTTCTATAAAATACCGTCCAAAACATACGGCGTGATAGAAGAGCTCCTACCCATATACGTTTTTCCTGGGAACCGTATGGGATGTATACGTTTAATTGGGGCCGCCTGTTTCATACGGCCTCCCTGGAACCCGCAACACAACGTATGGTCTCCTAGCTAGCCGTGTTTCATCATACGGCCTTCTATCAAACCATTCATATATTGCACGGTCTCCTAAGTGGCCGCTAGCCGTGTTTCATCATAACTATAAATACTAAACCCTACCACACGGTCAATTACCAACCCGCCCATGTGTAACACGGTCCCTTAGTAAGCCACATCATTCTTGATCTGTCTCCTAGCTAGCCGCTCAAGCCATACGGTCACTTAGAGCAACTCCCAAGTTACACACGGTCACTTAGAGCTACTCCCAAAACATGTACACGGCCACTTACGAAGCCGCCCCTCTGTCTCACGGTTAGTTAGTGAACCGCCCCATGTACAATCGGTCTCCTAACTGGCCGGTGTTCCATACAGTCACTTAGGTGCGCTGCGAAGTTGTATACGGTCATGTAGAGCAACTGCCAAAATATTAAAACGGTCAACTGGGTGGTCGTTTCAGAGATAAGCGTCTTTCATCGACAGCGTATCTCGTGATACGGCCACCCAACTAGACGCAACAATTATTACGACCTTCTATGAAGTCGCCTCTCGTAATTCGGCCACCCAACTAGACGCTCAATCATACGTATTGTTAACTGACCGCATTATATTTGGTGCTCATTCGGATGAGCGTATAGTTGCGCGCTCTTCTAAGTGAACGACAATACAACATACGCTAGGATAACTAACCGTGCATGTTATATTCGGCCCATTAAGAGAATGCCTTCTATCATATGGTTACCAAGAAGAGCGTCCGAGTAAAATTTTCTCTCCTACCGCTGTGGTTTTTAATCCAAAGACCAAACAAAATTTGGTTTTTAGTCGATAAGGTAGTCGCACCGTTACAGTTGCCCTTAAGCGACTAAACGAGTAGTCGCTTAAACCCATTTTTTTTGTAGTGACCCTATATAAAATAACCGCAATCGCACGGTGTCTACAATGAAGACAACGACAAGTACGAGTCGAACCCACAGGGAGCTGGGACAATACTGCAATTAATATCTCAATTAACTAATCAGAAACAATATTTTTGGATTTTTAGAAATTCTACTGAACGAGAAAATAATAAAATAAACTAGCTAAAATATACAATGTGATCAAGTAGAGAGGGCGGTGTTCGCCAATTTGATATATATAACTCACATTTAATCTGCAATATTATCGTTTCACCATTTCCTTCGCTTCCAAGTTGACATTTCTAAAGAATTGCTTATCAATCAAAAAGTATATCCCATCTAATATTGTTAAGCATGGCATATCAGTTCAAATGCATGAACAATCAGTAGAACTATCTAACCAATATATAGGTTCAAAGAATTAAATATCTAATTGTTTGCATACACCGTCTAAGAATCTAATCCAAGCACGACATATCAAACGGAAAGCATATATGATCAAATCTACTATTTATGCAATAATTAATCAAGCTAACAATGAAGATAAATTACTAAACATTTAAACCATTTATTTATAATTTTTCCATAATCAAAATTGGTTTCTACCCAAAACCCTAGTCACAAATCAATTAGAACATGGAGTTCGGTTTCTTAAAACCCATAAAAATAATTAAGAAGAGTATTGTATCACCGTCTGACAGAAACCCCGAAAAGAATTTCTCTGGAATTCCACCTGATTAGCCGCCAACCAGCAACTTTTTTTTTCAACCTTTTTTTCGTTGTCCTGTCAGACTTCACCACCAACCTCTCACGCTTCTCCTTACTCTTCTTCTCACTTCTCTCCAATCCCTTCCAGACGTCACCTCCAAAACCCAACCTAGTCTACGCCCTAGCTATCCTCCATTATTTCCCTAGCTGTCTGCCTCCCTCTCAACCGTCACTATCCACCCAAGAAAACCTAGAAGCTAAAAACCAAAACTGAAAAGAAAAAGAAACCCTCACTTCTCACACCTCTTATTCTTTTATAGTAATACCCCATTAGCCAGCGACCGCTCTATCTTTATCCTAACCTTCTCAAGTCGTCATCAATCTGCCACATCTCACTCCCCTTAGTCCTCACGTGAACCAACATAAACCTCTCTCCCTTCCAACGTACTCTCTCTTTTATTTCTCAAAGAAAAAGTATACAAACAATCAACGTCCACCTACTATCACTTCCAAGCCTATTCTTCTCTAGCCTCTCACCATAGCCTAGGTGTTCTCTCTATCCGCAGCCGGTCACATCATTCACTATGACCAAGCCACACTCTCCCACATGCTCACTTGTTTCCACGCTACATCCACCGGCTAACCAAAACAAGAGGTCACATACTTTATTGTTGACGTTCACAATGGAAAGGATTGCTTTATCAAGCATCCACAATTCAAATGCCTTGAATGACGCTTCAATTTGACCACAAGGGACGGCCTCAGATCCAGGCTATACTTTAACCGCAGCAGCTTCACTGTAGGCTTCTGGTACCAATTATCTCAAATGTGCAACCTCATATCCACGTCCCGATTTACTTTGTAACTTTAGGTTTTAATGATACGCCTATAAAAGCATAAAAACAACCATATCAATACAAATTCAAGTACTAGAAAATATAAATTAAGCAGTAAATATGTATGAATTACGGTCGTATCAAATACCCCCAAACCTATATTTTGTTAGTCCTCGACCAAAACTAATCTAAAAATAAAATAAAATTCCAACTCACTTTCGTAGGAATCGAGACTACATTTAGCATATGTAATAAGCCTTTAAACCCCTAAGTGGCCTTAGCGGACGAGTTTGTACCGTGAGGGTTTACAAGAGATATAACCACCAAACCTTTTACTCCAATTTTTAGCTACCTGTGAACGATTTAGGATAGACGCTAAACAAGCTATTTAGTTGGCATACTAAATTCTTCGGATGCATGAATCATTACCCTTTATGAACCCAATTGATGTACACGAGTTTTCACTCAGCGTACTAAAATTCATATAAGAATGCAAAACTCTACTCAAATAATCATTGAACATCCAAAACTTGATAAAAATTCACACTGCTCAGAATCAATCAAATTCAAACACAGGGATAGATTAGAAGATGAATATAGAAATGATAAAGGGTGCATATGTTGACTAAGGTTACGGTGTTTCCCAAAATATTAGTGTAAATTCCGGTTCGGATGCTCCTATTTTTATTACTATTTATATACATAATTTTTTTTTTCATGACTTCATGATTAGATCTTTCGAATCTAGGCGCATGCTCCTTTTCAGCAGATTACATGATAGTTTCCATGGATCCTGCATTCCACGCTTGCTTAGGCGACGGAGACAGGGAAAACACACACATATTGCTATCAAAGTGTCAATCATTTTTTTCTTTTTTATATTTTTTTTTTTTGAAAAAATCAAAATTCTAATGCATCCAAGCTACGACCTCATGGCAATACTAGGGCCCCACCAAATCACTTAGAGAAACATAAAATTGCAAAAATAAAAATAGAAAGTGATATGATTATGATGATTCCGAGATATGCTTGTTCAATGATTATCATGTTATTTCTAACACCTGAGTGCATTCAGATATGAATAGATCATTTAGCTGGGTATACCAATTCCTATATATAAGAGCTGTTTCCATCTACTTAGAATGGTTAGTGTCATCCTGAATAATTCACAAGTTTCTAAATTTTAGAGTTTCTTATTGGCATCAATTTTCGGAAACTCTACCGCCAAACCTAAATTTAACATTGTCCGCAATGTTTCAAACCTTGCAACCTAAAATGGTATGTAATAAATATAAATAAGAGAAACGAATTTAAATCAAATAGAAGGGATTGGAACGTCTCACCTGATTGACGCAAGAAAAGCAATGTTCTCTGTAACACACATCAAACGATAGTAATAACAAAGAACACCAAAAATAAAAATAAACAAAAATCCTAAAAAGAAAATAAAAACAAGAAAATAAAAATCTACCTACTGGATATGCACGGAAAGGATCCCCATACACTAACAACCTGAAAATTTTGGGATCAACCCAAAATAGAATATTTGCAAATGACAGTTTCACATTTATGTTATGGCAACACGGTGACACTGAAACTATCAAAAACAAGGTATTACCCCCAAACCAAGTTTTACTATACTCGGAAGTGCGTAAAGAACATAATATGGGGATAACATTGGGATTGGGGAAATATTAATCGGTTCGTGCACGGTGTCAAGAACTGGCAAGTCTTCTGGATATTTGGATGCAAAGTGATCCCACAAAACTTAAGAAGCACACAATTCTAACCCTAAATTAGATAACTTTTGGAAGTCTAGGGATCTAGAAACAACATCTAAGTCGGGTGAATGATCTTGTGAGATAGATTCATCTATGGAATTAGGCAAATCATCTACACAATCATCCACAGTGTCATCTATATATTCTGTATGGAACTGAGAGTCACTACAAAACTGATCATCATCAGCAGCATATAATCTCTGGTATGCCAAAACTCTCAATCCTTGTTCCAAACAAAGCGGTCTATGTTTATAATACTTCTCATATATCATAGAGGTGATTCTTCACTTACCTCAAGTGAAGAAAGAACTTCATTATGCCGTGACCGATTTATATATTCCCCTAGTGTCATATTAGATGAAGGCTCCTGCATAAGAGTTATCTCCTGCAAAAGATTAATCATCCTCGGAAAAATACCTGAAAAGAGATACTAAAACACAAAACAAGTCAAATAAAAAAAAAAATCCTAAAATAAAAATAAAAACATATACAAAAATAAAAATAAATAAAATAAAAACCTAAACTATGATTAGAAAATCAAAATATTAATTACAATATTCCACAACCGTTCCCCGGCAGCGGCGCCAAAAATTGATAGGATTTTAGATTATCCCATATAAAATAACCACAATCGCGCAATGTCTACAATGCAGACAACGATAAGTACGGGTCGAACCCACAGGGCGCGGGGACAATACTACAATTAATATCTCAATTAACTAATCAGAAACAATATTTTTGGATTTTTAGATATTCGAATGAACTAGAAAATAATAAAATAAACTAGCTAAAATATACAATGTGATCAAGTAGAGAGGGCACTAGTGTTTTCGGTGTTCGCCAATTTGATATATAGAACTCAAATTTAATTTCCAAAATTATCGTTTCACCACTGTAATTTCCTTCTCTTCCAAGTTGACATTTCTAAAGAGTTGCTTATCAATCGAAAAGTATATCCCATCTAATGTTGTTAAGCATGGCATATCATTTCAAAATCATGAAAAATCAGTAGAACTATCTAACCAATATATAGTTTCAAAGAATCAAATATCTAATTGATTGCATACACCGTCTAAAAATCTAATCCAACCACGACATATCAAACGGAAAGCATATATGATCAAATCTACTATTTATGCAATAATTAATCAAGCTAACAATGAGGATCAATTACTAAACATTTAAACCATTTATTTATAATTTTTCCATAATCAAAATTGGTTTCTACCCAAAATCCTAGTCACAAATCAATTAGAACATGGAGTTCGGTTTCTTAAAACCCATAAAAATAAACAAGAAGAGTGAGAAATTAAAGTACTCTATCACCGTCTGACAGAAACCCCGAAACGAATTTCTCTGGAATTCCACCTGATTAGCCTCCAACCAGCAACTTTCTTTCTCAACCTTTTTTTCGTTGTCCTGTCAGACTTCACCACCAACCTCTCACGCTTCTCCTTACTCTTCTTCTCACTTCTCTCCAATCCCTTCCAGATGTCACCACCAAAACCCAACCTAGTCAATGCCCTAGCTATCCTCCATTTTTCCCCTAGCTGTCTGCCTCCCTCTCAGCCGTCACTATCCACCCAAGAAAACCTAGAAGCTAAAAACCAAAACTATAAAGAAAAAGAAACCCTCACTTCTCACACCTCTTATGCTTTTATTGTAATACCCCATCAGCCACCGACCACTCTATCTTTATCCTAGCCTTCTCAAGTCGCCATCAATCTGCCACATCTCACTCCCCTTAATCCTCACGTGAACCAACATAAACCTCTCTCCCTTATAACGTACTCTCTCTTTTATTTCTCAAAGAAAAAGTATACAAACAATCAACGTCCACCTACTATCACTTTCAAGCCTATTTTTCTCTAGTCTCTCACCATATCCTAGGTGTTCTCTCTATCCCCATCCGGTCACATCACTCACTTTGACCAAGCCACACTCTCCCACATGCTCACTTTTTGACACGTTACATCCACCAGCTAACCAAAACAAGAGGTCACATACTTTATTGTTGACGTTCACAATGGAAAGGATTTCTTTATCAAGCAGCTAAAATTCAAATGCCGTGAATGCCGCTTTAATTTGACCGCAAAGGATGGCCTCAGATCCAGGCTATCCACGGCCCAATTTACTTTTTAAATTTAGGTTTTAATGGTACGCCTATAAAAGCATAAAAACAACCATATCAATACAAATTCAAGTACTAGAAAATATAAATTAAGCGGTAAATATGTATAAATTACAACCATATCAAATACCCCCAAACCTATATTTTGCTATTCCTCGAGCAAAACTAATATAAAAATAAAATAAAATCCTAACTCACTTTCGCAGGAATCGCGACTACATTTAGCATATGTAATAAGCCTTTAAACCCCTAAGTGGCCTTAGCAGACGAGTTTGTATCGTGAGGGTTTATAAGAGATATACCCACAAAACCTTTTACTCCAATTTTTAGCTACATGTGAACGGTTTAGGATAGACGCTAAACAAGCTATTTAGTTGGCATACTAAATTCTTCGGATGTATGAATCATTACCCTTTATGAATCCAATTGCTGTACACGAGTTTTCACTCAGCATACTAAAATTCATATAAGAATTCAAAACTCTAATCAAATAATCATTGAACATCCAAAACTGGATAAAAATTCACATTGCTCAGAATCAAGCAAATTCAAACACATGGATAGATTAGAAGATGAATATAGAAATGATGAAGGGTGCATATGTTGACTAAGGTGAACGGTGTTTCCCAAAATATTAGTGTAAATTCCGGCACGGATGCTCCTATTTTTATTATTATTTATATACATAATTTTTTTTTCTTATTTTTTTCATGACTTCATGATTAGATCTTTCGAATCTAAGCGCATGCTCCTTTACAGCAGATTACATGATAGTTTCCATGGATCCTGCATTCCACGCTTGCTTAGGCGACGGAGACAGGGAAAACACACACATATTGTTATCAAAGTGTCAATACTCGTTCTTTTTTTTCTTTATTTTTTTTTCACTTTTTTTTTCATTTTTTTTTCATCATTTTTTTTAATATAGTCTAAATAATCTCAAACACTCTACTCTATCCTGGCGGTGATAACAATTCGATACTGGTGCCCCAACCAAATCACTTAGAGAAACACAAAAATTGCAAAAATAAAAACAGAAGGTGATATTGTCGAGATAGACTCCGAGATGTGGTGACAACTATCATGTTTTTCTAACACCTGAACTATGTCCTTTTATGAATAGACCATTTAACTGGGCACACCAATTCCTATAAAAAAAGAGACAAGTTTTCATCTACCTATAATGGTTAGTGTCACCCCGAAATGTTCACAAGCTTTCTAAATTCTAGAGCTTTATTATTTCATTAAAAGTTTCTCCCTTACCCCCAAACTTAAATCAAACAGTATCCTCAATGTTTCTAAAGATGAATGATTAAAAATATGAACAAGGAGAAACTGTTACCACTTCACGAAAAGGAGTTAAGGAAAGATATTACTGTGTCGCATGAGCATGGGTTACCTCCCAAGAAGTGCTAACTTTAAAGTCTTCATCCAGACTAAGAAAGAATTAGTCACCTCATGAAATCATATAGAAATAGTTGGAACAACTGTGGGTCATCTGAATCAAATAGTGTTATCCAAAGTAAGAAAAAACTGCAACAGGCCAAGAAAATGAACAAACCGAGCACACCCTTATCTAGTTTTCTGTTTACGAAAACTACTTCTAGTTGTGGTTCAGGTTCAGGCTCTATAAAAGGGTCTAGATAAAATATTTTCATGAGATGGATTTCCTCATAGGAAGGATCAAAAGAATTAGGTTGTAGAGTCTAGAATAACTCAACTAAAAACTTAGAAGCACATAATAATAACCTGAATAATTGTGGATCCTCAAAGTCAATCATATTTGAGTCATACAATTGACTACTATGAAGGTGGTCATTCTTAAACAAATGTGTCGATTCTAATTCCCTAAAGTAATTAGGCTTAGTTTTAAAACTTAATAAATGACACTTTTGAAATTCATACGTTCCCACATATGGAAGAAAATATTTTGGTGGGAAAACAAAGTCAATCTTGATATTATTTCCTAGATAAACCACATCGACCAGAGGATGGGTATCTAACAACTGAACTTCTTTCTGGACATCAACAGGCTCATGGAATATAGTTTGAAGATGATCTTGTAAAATGGTAGAGGTGCATATATCAAGTCCCAAGCGTGAGTTATGGACTGTAAGGCGTTATACTCTTTTTCCTTTGTCAAGGTTTTTTCCACTGGGTTTTTCCCTGTCAAGGTTTTAACGAGGCATCATATACGGGTCCAACACTGTTTTAAGATTTTTCTTTGTTGTATTTTTTTTTCCTTCGTCCGGGTTTTATCCCATTGGGTTTTTACCGTGAAGGTGTTAACGAGGCAACAAACTTAGAACGGTGATCATCCAAGAAGAGTGTTAAATTACGTGTACATTTCAAAGTGTGGATGACTCACCTTTGGTAGATAAGGAGATAATTAATATTACCATGTGTACATTTGAGGTGGAATAAATTTGCTATGTATGTCATTTATGGTTAGCCTATAAAACTTAACCCCTCCATGTACCATCAGATGCAACTTTTGAAAAGTGAAATTAAATATCAAACAAATTGTTTCTCTAGCATATCTGACACTACCTTCTGGTACTGCTTCGGTTTATATGCTTTGTGTATAACGTATAGTTGCATCCGAATATTAACTAAAAAAGATCATAACAAGATAACAACTTACTTTTTATAGTTATTTTAATGAGATACAAAAATAAAATTACCCATAAATACATTACAAACACACTCAAACAGTTTGGTTATCCAAGAGTTTTAAGGCCAGTTCCTATGTACCTCTCAAATGATGAAATTTGATCAAAAAACCCAATATGCACCTCTCAAACCATCAAAACAACCTCTCAAACGAGTTTTTTTTAGCAGCTGCACAACGCGTAAATTCTTGGCGACAAAGACTTGGTCGCTCGACAAAGTCTACGTCGCTAGCGACTTAGTCTTTGTCGCTGGCGACCATGTCTTAGCCGCTCGACAAAGACTATATCGCCAATCACTTAGTTTCATCCATCGGTCCTGGCTGGAACTCTTATAAATACCCAATTTAAAACTCAAATCAACTCACACCTTCTCTACACCTCAATCTTTCACACGCATTTGTGTTAATCTAAAAGAAAACTCTCCTAATTTTAATCTAAGACAAAACTGAGTCAATTTTTTCTGGATAATGAATTCTCAAAATTCTCAAATGGATGCTCCTGCCAGAAGAGTTTGTGGTACAAGTTTTTCAATTACCGAAGATGAATGCATTTGCAGAAATTATGCACGTTGCACACAAGATAGCTACAATGGTTGTTCTCAAGTAGGTAGCACCTTGTGGGTTAACATATTTCTGGGGTTTAAAAAGGAAACCATGAACATCAATTCACATGATCCAGAGTCTTTGTGTACTCGCTTCACTAAAATGAGTAAAAAATTGAATGGATATGTTGCACATGTCATTCAATGTCCTCTTAAGCCACCACCGAGTGGTGAATCACCGTCGAATATGGAAAAAAGGTGTTGGAGGGAATGACACCTAATACACGGTAGAACATTTAAACTAGAAGGGTGTTATGATATTGTAAAAGATTTGCCCAAATTTAATTATCCTCTATTAGAAAATATGCAGCCAGTTCCTATAAGGTCACCATGCGACGCTGATGGTTCCTCTACACCAACAACTTCAAGTCCCGGTTAACCAATGTCTTCATCGATTGGCCCACCACCACTCCCTAATTTTGATTTCAATGCAGGTAATATCGAGAAACGAAAAGGTTTAGGAAGAGCAGCAGCAAAAGCAGCTAGAAAATTAGCCCAAGAAGGAGGAGGGTCTGAAATTTTAATATGACCGAGTTTATGACTCACCATTGGACAACTGAGAAACAAAAATCCGTTGACTGGAAAGTCATGAATAGGGATTTGAAAAAAAAGCCGTCTTTCTTAAGAGCATTTTGTTAGCCAATATGACAAGAATAAGCTTCTTTCTACGGACACCTCATTAATAAATGAGGATCAAAATTTTTCATGACAGCTGGATTGTAACAAGTTAAAAATCTTCATCAGCTTCTTCCTATGGACACGTCAAGTGTCGGGGCATGCAGAATCGACGTTGGAAATCTTCATCAAAGAACACACAACCAACTTTGAAATAATCGTGCATTAGCTTCAGGTGCCACTCTTCCCGATTAAGAAACACATATCTTCTTGTGAATACTTTTTTTGGCTCAAGAGCTCTTGGTATCTGACCCGACGATTCTCCTGTTATCATAAGGTTGGTAAGTTCTATGTCTTCATCAGACTCAGCTTCCATTTGTTGCAACACCCGAACACAAGTTTCTTTATGTGTTTTAAATCGATTCATAATAATTTGAACTTCATCATCAGAACAATCCATCGACTGTGAGTTAAAAGTTAGATAGTTTAAGAAATATGTGAATTGATTGTAGAAACAGGTAAACAATGGTGTGAGTTGAAAGAAATTGTTGGGCATATGTATAGAAGAAGGAAATTTTGCCATTTTTGCCTAAAAATAGCCGTTAATGGCTGGTTCTTTGCCGAGCGACAAGGTGTTGGCTGCCAGCGGTCAACACTTGATCGCTAGCGATCAACACTATTTCGCTCGACATAATTTTCATCGCCCAGAATATTTCCCGTAATAACGCATCCTGTTTGTCCAGCCACCTAACTAGACAAACTAACTCATTTAAAAAGGTGCATAAGATCTGGCCTAATAAGAAAAAATAAAGCCCGGGTATGACCCATCTTATACAGTACAGTTTATTTCAATAGATACACACAAAATGTCAAGACATGACATTGCATTCAACACTTACCATACATGGCCTTGAGGAATATATTTTCTCATTACATGGCTTTAAAGCATTACATGGCCAATTAAATCTAGCTATGGTGATCCAAGCATGTTAATTAATTAGGAAGACATTTTTCTTAGGTCGTGTTACCACTTATAAACTTTTATATTCTTACTACATGGGACCTTTTAATATATTGTGCAATTTATTCCATCAATAGAAATAAGTAGCTTAAACCGGTTCAAAGTCTCCGGCATCAACCAAATATATTTGCCCGTTGATTCCATTCAAAGAAACAGTAAACAGTAGGATAAAAACTCATAGTCTTCCTTATTGTCTCTAACGTCCAAAATTGATTTGACTGATTTTTCATTTTTAGTCCACGCAAAGAAAGTGTCTGAAGTTGAATGGGTTCACTAAAAAAATTGAGGTAACCACCTATAATGTCTAAAGGTCTATATGAATTGAGTACTATTTGTTTCTTTCGTACTATTATTGGCCGATTTTTAAGGAGGCATTTATGTGATAGTAATATGTAATTATGTCCGTCACATTTAAAATTAGTTTTTTTGATTTTCCAATCTTATAAAATTGAGATTAAATTGAAGATAATTGATGAAAATGATCATTAATTTCTGTCAAATATGATCATACAAACAAATTAACAGTTTAAACTTTTTCAGATTATCCATCAGATCGATCGGATTTGATCAATCATAAAATTTTAGAGAAAAAAAATTCTGCTTGTGCAAGGAAGAAGAACCAGAAAAAGTCAATCATGAACTGTCGTATCCAGAACCGTCGCCTATTCCTTTCTTCAACGACACCAGAAACCACGGTTAATAAAACGTCTGATAAAACAGTCGTAGACTGAACATCTAACATAAATAAGGTTTATTTTTTCGGTCGGCCCCTCATCGTGCGCGGTCTTCTTGTAATCATCTCCAACTCATACTTTTAGGTAGAGTTCAAATACTGACAACACCATCAACAACAACGACTGGAGAATTTAGGTGAGGTGCGAAGAAATATATAAACCTATCCACGAATTAAATCAATCACGTAGAGACCACTAAATTTAAAAACTCTAGAAATATCGTCCGAAGTCATAAGGGTTTTTTAGTTGGCTCAAACTTACAAAAAAATGTAACATCAATATTAATAAGGTTCTAATCTGATCCAATCACAACTCAGTTTACAATGATTTTATTTATTTATTTAAAAAGTGTTTATATAAGGGTATGTTACATAGTTAGAAATACAATACGCTTAACAACGTCATCAAAATTCTGAACAAAATAACCGAAATTGGGGACTTTTTCTTTTTTATAGAACTCCTCTAAAACGAAAAATTAAAATTTCCTATAAAAAATTTAAGGAGTCTATTTCTTCTGCTGTAACAATTATATATAATATTGGTTGAGATCGAGGCCTTAGCGTTAAGTCCAATTTTTTGTGTTATTATTCATATCCTTAGTTTATAATTTAGATTAGTTACTAATTTAAAAGAACAAACGTGGTAATTGAACCGTCGAATATATAAATTTGGGTGTCAGTAATGTGAGATTCTTATAAGGATTATTTACAGATATGCCTACTTTTCAACCCGATAGACAACTCTAGGTCCGTTTTTTTTCACTTTGCAAATATAGGCCTCCATCTATGTTTCCATCCAACATAGTTATCTAGTCAATTTCAGTCATTTGAGCTTTTGTAATTTTTCGTTGACCGAGATGATATAATGAAACAAATAGATTACAGATATGCCCTTTAGTGGAAAAGAGGTTTGTTGGTACACGTAGATGAATATCGTCCACGTATCCAGAAGCTATATATCTTTAAGAAGATGGACGGTTTAGATTCAGCCTATGTATGTAGCTGACACGTGGTGAGATATAGTTCTCTTATCTTATGGAGAAGAAAATTGTGTCCTCTTCTATTTTTTTTCTTTCTTTCTTCTCTCTGGTTCTAAACTTTCTCTTCTTCTCTCAGCAAAACTTGTTACAACAGTTAGGAACTTAGAAAAAATAGAAGAGAGATCATGTGCAGACACACTAACACCCAATTATAAAAATCAAAACTTTAACCCAAATCTCAAAATCAAAACCCTAACTTTCCCTAACAAATGTCTTCAGATTCTAATTCAGTCGATTCTATAAATCAAAACCCTAAAGAAGTGGTAATTATAGATCAATTTTCTACTTCAACATTGGCTGATGAATCCCCAAAAAAAAATTAATTTCGTTGGTGAATGGATCTGATGGTGATGTTAATTCCGTTCAAATATGATTTTTAGGGTTTGAACAAATTTGGGGGTTTTACTGTTCGGGGTGTAATTGAAGTAATTTGGATTTGTAAATGGTGGAGAGTCGAACTTATTTGAGTTTATAATTGTTTGTGGTGGTGTTGAAAGTGTCAGTTTTAACTGGGGCATCAATCAAATTTCGATTATGAGCTAAAGGTTTGAATTAGGAATTTTATTTGGTTTTTAATTAGAGGTTTAATAAGGGTTTGAACCAGATTTTCAGTTAGGGTCCAATTGAGTTTTCAGTTAGGGTTTCAATTGGATTTTTTATTTTGGATATTTGGTGACGTTGGAAGGAATTAAGGGTTGCTGGCGGGAATTAAAGCTATATGGGTTAATGCCTTAATGGTGTTGAAATGGGATTTGTAAGGATAAAGAAAATTGTATATTTGGGTTTAAGTTATATGGATTGGTGTTGAAATGGGATTTGCAAGGATAAAGGAAATTGTATATTTTGGTTAAGCTATATGGATTGGTGTTGAAATGGGATTTACAAGGATAAAGAATTTGTATTTCGGGTTTTTCTTCTTCTCTTGTTTACTGATTGAATGTTGTGGTTGAAGGATGTACTATTTGTTTTTTTTATGGAGGTAGATGTTGTGGAAGTGTTGGTAGGTGTTTCTGGTCTGGATGTTGTTGGTGTAAATGGTAGTGGTGATAATTTTGTTAGGGTAATGGTTTTTGTGCGCAGTATCAAATTCATTGTAGTAAAAAGGTGTTTGAAATAATGCTTCAACGAATAAAGAGCTATAGTTCAAAATTCTTACATTATTTTAAGTTTTAATAGATGGCTAAGAGGAGTTTTATCAGAATGAACTGGATGGTGATGAGTGTATGCAGGTGAGATGGGGGTGAACGATAATGCATGAGTAGTTTTTGGTGGATATGCAGATGAATGGTAGATGGTGGAAAAGCTGGTTTGGAGATTTAATTTGGAAAGTTTAGAAGGAAATCTCTGCCCTTGATCTTGGAATGGGTATTTTAAAGGACTAAAAGGTCTTTTAAGCTGAAAAGATGTGGACAACTTAAAGATAAGTACAGATAATTTTTCGTTAGCCGTTTGCTGAAAAAATATTGGTCATACAAACCTATATTTGTAAAATGCAAAAATCCGAGCCTATATTTATAAAGTACAAAAAAAAGCCTATACTATATAATTGGCCCTTCTTATAATTCTAGATGTCAAATTTGATCGAAAGACTAGACATCTAGAACTCTCACAGTCATTTAACCGGTCATAATTATTGTAGAACGATTCCTCAAAGAAACAT
Organism: Papaver californicum; assembly: GCA_023531435.1. Taxonomy (NCBI): domain Eukaryota; kingdom Viridiplantae; phylum Streptophyta; class Magnoliopsida; order Ranunculales; family Papaveraceae; genus Papaver; species Papaver californicum. The sequence continues at coordinate 953,055 of JAJJMC010011034.1, read as the reverse complement.
TGATAAAAGGGTTTTTCATACTTTTTATACCTTTTTTGTTTCATAAAGCTATTACAAATTTCAAAACCTTATCAAGCCAATGTTGAGTCATCAAAACATGTGGCAGTTAGGTGGATATGTACAACTACAACCAATGATATTAATATCACAATAATTTTTAAATTTTAGATAAAAGTTTAAATAATAAATTTTGGTATAAGAAAATAAAAGGTATTTAGTAATTTCAATAAGATTTTTAATATTTTAAAATAAATCAATTTTCTTTTTTGATTTTAAAATAATTAGATGTTTTTTCATAATTTTAAAACAATTTAAAAAGGTTGTTATTAATTTAAAATAAAATTAACCAGATTGTTAATTAATAAGTGGAGTACCTATGTGAATGAACTGAATTGGTGAAAATAACCATAACTCGGTCGGATTCAAGGATACAAGATCCATACACCCAACTTCTTCGCCCATGGTTCAAAATTCCGAAATTTGGAAAATATTTGATTTAAGGGTAACATTAATAGAGTGTAACATTTACATTCTTACATTGTGTTTACACTATACTTAAGATAGCAAATATTAGTTGTTCAACTAGCACATGTTAGCATGCGTGATTAGTCAGGTAAGTCTGTAAAGAGTGTATGTTAGTTGTGTGTAAGTATAAGAACAGATTGTTCACATTAAATGTGAGTGTAAGTTTTCTGATAATAAATGCACAGTGTTCTTCGATCGTTTACCAAGAACAAGAACAACTCTTTTGATCTTTAATTCCAATCTCTTTCTTGATTCAATCAAAAATCAATCTATCATGGTATCAGAGCTAATCTTGGGAAAACACTAAGATCTTTTGTTCAAATCAAATTCATTTTCGAACAATGGTGTTGTTAATGAGTGTTTCATGGGAAGAATCAATTTCTTTCTCGATCTAGGAAGTCTTTATTGCTCAACACTTTTTTCTTGGGAAGAATCAGTAATAATTTCTATCAGCGACGTTCAATTTTTCTACTCACTAATCAATTCGACAATCAACACTATATAATGAACAGCAAGAACAAGAGGTGATCTCTTCCATTTTTCTTCGTTATTTGTCGTTTCTTTTATTCTCTGGTTCTTTATACAAATAATCCTTAATTTTCACTGCTGCACAAGAATCACAAAATCTATTCAAAATCAACTCTATCACTATTTTCATTGAGCTCTAGGTTTCTCAATTTTTCTTCTTCATCCACAAGATTTTCTTTCTGCTACTCTATGATTCGTGAATTTCCATCAACAATGGAAAACCCAACTGCAAATTCAATAACAAAGATTCCTCTAAATCAACTCACTAACTTCATCTCTCTTAAACTCAAAGAAGATAATTTTCTTATCTGGAAAAACCTCATGTTACCAGTAATAAGAAAATTCAAGATCATGAAATATCTAGATGGATCCTACAGCTGCCCACAACAGTTTACCAATTCAAGAAATCAAGTCAATGGTGTGGAAAATCCATTGTATTCTGACTGGAGTGATGAAGATTCCACAATCATTATGTGGATCAACAGTACAATCTCTGAGTCTGTCATTGCTCATTTTGCTACTTCACAAACAAGCCATAAACTCTGGACTCACATTGAAGACAGATTTTCCAGATCTTCTTTAACTCATTCGATCCAACTGCGCACCAAGCTTCTTGCAGTTAAACAAGGCAATAAATCAATACCAATTTTATTAGATGAAATCAAAACATTGTCAGACCAACTAGCTGCTGCTGGTGAAGTGGTGTCAGACAAAGAACTAGTGGTATTGACATTATCGGCTCTTAACTCTGGTTATATTCCATTTGCCACATCTATGAGACATAGATACCCACTAATTTCATGCATAAAACTTCATAACAATCTGCTTAGTGAAGAAGCAGTCATAAGTCAAAGAAATTCAGATCTATTCCACAACTCTGCCAATCATGCTTTTACTGCTCCAATAAACTCATCAAGATTTTCTTCAAGAAATCAATCTCCAAGTTACAATACATATTCTCAGTCTTCTGGTAGAGACACAAATTCCTATAGTAGAGATAATCAATATGGTGGCAGAGGACATCCCAGATTCAACAATACAAGTCCAAGATTTGGGAACAATAGCTACTACAGAAGAAATTCTTTTTCTGGAAGAGGTTCAGTGTATTCACCAACTTCTAATGCACATAAATTTCCTGTGAACTCTCACTCAATGTTGATTTGTCAGATATGCACCAAACCTGGTCACAGTGCTATAAAATGCAGAAATAGATTAAACATCTCATCTCACAATGCACCAAATCATCTAATTGCAATGTTATCTTCAACTAATATTCTGAGAGAGAATCCTTGGTATGCAGACACTAGTGCCAATAACCATATTACTCCAAACAAAGATGAACTTCAAGCTACATCAACAAAGCATGTGGGTACTGACAAGATCCAAACAGCTAATGGAGAAGGTATGACTATATCTCATTCTGGTAGTTCTTTTAAATCAACTACAAATCATCTTTTTACATTAGATAATATTCTTCTAGTACCAAATGCAACACAAAACCTGTTATCTGTTCACAAATTCTGTACTGACAACAACTGTTCCATAATCTTCACATCAACTGGTTTTTCTGTGAAGGACTTGCTCACTGGGAAGACACTTTTACAAGGCCCTCACAATAATGGGCTTTATCCCATTCATTTTCTTCAACACTCACCACCAAAAGCTTATTCAGCTACTCCAGCCTCATTAACTTCTGAAATTTGGCACAGAAGGCTTGCTCATCCATCCTTCAAAACAATGCAATGCATCTCCAAAAGTCTCTCATTACCTTTTATTATCAAACATCCTATTTTTCTGTAATGAATGTATGCTAGGAAGAAGTCATAAATTGCCATTCCAAATGTCTTCTAATTTCAGTTCTTTTCCTTTAGAATTGCTTCATATAGATCTACGGGGTCCTAGTCATGTAATGTCTAGGTCTGGTTTCAGATACTATGCAATAATAATTGATGATTTTTCCAAATATAACTGGCTTTTTTCTCTGACTGACAAATCTGAGTTTAAACACATATTTTATAAGTTCAAAGTGTTCATAGAAAAACAACTTCACCTTTCTATAAAGAAGATAAGAACATATGGTGGGGGTGAGTTCTTGAATAAGGAATTAAGTTCATTTATAGTTCTGGAGGGAATTCAACATGAGTATTCTTGTCCACATACACCTGAGCAAAATGGGGTTGCTGAATCAAAACATAGGCATCTGGTGGATGTTGGAAGAACCTTCTTGATTCAGTCTGGCCTAGGGGATATATTATGGATAGACACTTTCAACACAGCCAATTACACAATCAATAGACTGCCCAATAAGTCCCTACACTATAAATCTACATTTGAAATCCTATTTCAACAACCACCCAATTACAATTTCTTGAGAACCTTTGGATCCTTGTGCTTTCCATGACTGAGACCATATGCATCTACTAAACTTTCTCCAAGAAGCATATCCTGTGTGTTTATAGGATATGACACATCTCAAAAAGGATACCAGTGTTTGGATCCTACTACAGGAAGTGTCTATATTTCTAGACATATTCAGTTTCAAGAATCAGAATTTCCTCTTAGAAAATTTCATTCTCCTAAGCTTGACATAATCAAATCTTATTCTGACATTACTCACCTTCCCAAAGTTATCTCACCCTACACAAATATGTCTACTGCATTACCTGATGCCTCTTCTTTACTCTCTAAGGAAATGATCCATATAAACAAAGACAAATCTAATATGTCAACTGATATGTCCAACATTCACTCCATGAACACAAGAGCTAAGTCAGGCATTTACAAGCCAAAAGTTTACTCCAGTAAACATTGTCTCTCTACTACATTAGTAGCTCAGGTCCCTCAACCAACACCAACCTGTTTCAGCCAGGCTAACAAGAATCCAAAGTGGAGACATGCCTTAGCAGAAGAGTGTAATTCTTTACAACAAGCAAGCACTTGGACAAAGGTTCCTTACCATGATTCAATGAATCTGGTCGGCTGTAAATGGGTGTTTAGAATAAAGTATAAGATAGATGGTAGCATAGATATGTACAAAGCAACGCTAGTTGCTAAGGGCTTTCATCAACAAGAGGGACTTGACTACTCAGAAACATTCAGCCCTGTGGCAAAGCCAACAACCATCAGAACTCTTCTAGCAATTGCAGTGACGTTTGATTGGTCAATCAACCAATTAAATGTAAGTAACGCCTTCCTTCATGGACACATCACTGAGAACATTTACATGTCCCAGCCTCCTGGTTTTATAGATGAAGCTAATCCCACTCATTTATGCAAGCTCAAATAGATCCTTGTATGGACTAAAGCAATCCCCAAGAGCATGGTATGCTAAATTGCAACAAGTATTAATCTCTTATGACTTCATTTTTAGTTCGGCTGATGCCTCTCTTTTTGTCCAAAAGATGGGAACAAGAACCACCTATATTCTCATCTATGCTGATGACATACTCATCACAGGTAATTCTTCATCTTATTGCACTGAATTCATTCCAACACTTCAGACTCACTTTCCTATAAAAAATTTGGGATCTCTACATTACTTCTTGGGACTTGAGGTTCAAAGAAATACAACTGGATTGTTCTTGGCACAGACAAAATATGCCCTGGATTTATTGGAAAATCATGAGATGACTGCTGTTAAACATGTTCTTCTCCTATTCCTGCAAACTTCAAGTTAAGTGAGATAGCTGGGGAACCTCTAAGTGATCCTACTCCATTTCGATCATTAGTAGGGGCATTGCTATACTTAACTTGGACACGGCCAGAAATATGCTATGCAGTCAATCAAGTTAGCCAACATATGCAACAACCAAGCACAACTCATCTTATTGCAGTTAAGAGAATACTGAGATATATTAAAGGCACACTTACTTATGGCCTTTACTTCACAAAGGGAAATATTTCTCTAATGGCTTTAGCGATGCTGATTGGGCTGGCGACTCAACTACTCGCAAAAGTACTGGTGGGTACTACCTATTTCTTGGTACCTGCCCTATATCTTGGTCAAGTAAAAGACAGGCAACAGTGGCCAGGTCTTCAACGGAGGCTGAATTCCGCAACCTTGCAAATGCAGCTGCTGAGGTGGTGTGGCTTAGTAAACTTCTAACAGAAATGCACATCACACCAACTGGTAATCCAAAGCTTCTTTGTGAAAACATAAGTGCAATCTCATATTCAACTAATCCAGTTTTTCATTCTCGCATGAAACATCTTTCAATCGACTATAATTTTGTGCGAGAATTGGTTAATTCCAAGACACTATCAATTTCATACATCTCCACTACTGATCAGATGGCAGATATCTTCACTAAGGGCTTTGCTTGTCCAAGATTCTCATCTTTGAGGGACAAACTGGATGTCCAGCCTCTGCCTGGATCCTTCAGTTTGAGGGGGCATAATTAAGTGTAACATTTATATTCTTACATTATGTTTACACTATATTTAAGATAGCAAATATTAGCTGTTCAACTAACACATGTTAGCATGCGTGATTAGTCAGGTAAGTCTGTAAAGAGTGTATATTAGTTGTGTGTAAGTATAAGAACAGATTGTTCACATTAAATGTGAGTGTAAGTTTTCTGATAATAAATGCATAGTGTTCTTCAATCGTTTACCAAGAACAAGAACAACTCTTTTGATCTTTAATTTCAAACTCTTTCTTGATTCAATCAAACAATCAATCTATCAAATATGTCATTAATATCTATCAAATTGATCTAATTGCAGGCTTAAATCAGTGGAATTGAAAGAAACTTGTAATTGTTGAAAACTTGTAGTTGAAACAAGATTAAGTATTTATGTCTCGATTTTTTTTAACATTATATATATATGTCCCCATTCTAAGGTAAACTTCCCCATCTCCTTTTTCTCAAATAACACTTAACGACCATTTTTGGACAGGTGGCAACTTTCACTAACTTTAACAAGATATAATTACCCTCTAACTTAACTCTAATCTAGGGTTTTCTTTTTTGGTTTATACATCTTGTATTTTATCAAACGAGAGTTACATATGATGCTTACCACAAGGCAAAGTTCAACCACGGCAGAGACTGTAACAACTTCTATTTCTACTTCTAAGTTTTTTTTTTATGCAAAGAGAATTTATTAAATTAACCAATTAAGTCTGGAGAGATATTTTTCTTATCCTCTAGAACTTCGGTACATATAAAATCAGGTATATGTCCCTGTCAACACTTAGTAATTTTATTCTTTCTAGATTGTTTATCCAAACTATCAGCAGGCTTGTTGCATTCTCTACTAATATGCCTGACTCTCTAATTTATAATAACATTCAGATAAAATTTAATATCTATAAGTGTTTTGTTCTCCCATTTCAAGCTGTATTCTTCATCTTTGATTGCATTAGCAACGTTCAAGGAATCAGTCTCTATTATGACATCATTCAATTGTAGAGAAATAGCCCAGTTAACTGCTTCCAAGACAGCCATGCACTCCGTCTCTTCTGCGTTTAGATATCCATCTCCATAGATAAATCTGGAACCTTGATGTGTACCTGTAAAATTTCTCAATATTAGTCCAAGGCCACAAGATTTAAAAGATAATTTATACTATGCATCATAGTTTATTGTAACAAAAGGATTAAGAGGTGGAATCCAAGCTTCTTTATAAAGGAGCCTAGTATTAATTTCTCTAGATTAGTCAGTAGCAGGCCTTCTCCTAACAACTTGATAAGTATTCTGAGTCTTTCTGATAGTTATGATGGGATCAAGTTTAGTGTGTTCAAAAACTGTCTTGCATCTTTCTTTCCAAACTTCCCAAATACTACATATCCTGTATAAGATCCAGTATTTCTCATCATTATTCCCATCTTCAAGCCAACTTAAAACCAATCTTTAATAGTTTGTTGGTTGTGAAGAGAACTATGACCACCTGCGATAGAAGTATAAACAGCTCTTGCATACGGAAAGTGTAAGAGGAGATGGTCTGTTGTTTCTAAATCATCATTGCAGAGAGGACAATAAAAAACATCTCCTTTCAGGTTTCTCATAATTCTGGCACTGGTGAGAACATTATCTGTGAGACACTTCCAAAGAAAAATCTTCATTCTTAGAGCTATGTTTAATCTCCATAGACACTTCCAGATTTTACTCTCAATGTTGGTAAGATTAAGGTTATTGCCTTGAATATCCATCAGCTTGTTGTAAGCTGACTTAACTACAAAAGAGCCATTAGTGGTTAAAGTCCAAACCAGATAGTCTTAAGCTCTTCTTGGTATTCTAATCTTGCATATTTTTCTAGTAACCTCATGATGAAATAAATCAAAAATAACTTCTCTTTTCCAAGTTTTAGAGTCATTCTCAATTAAATCAGAAACTAGAGTAAACTCTTGACTAACAGTATCATATTTTGAGTAGTGTATGAGAGGTTTATTCAAGCCCTGTACCCAGTTTATGATGAACTAGAGTAACATAAACTAACATATTCATTCTTCGGTCTTCAACTGTTGATGATGAACTCTTGAACTTCGTGGAACCTTGACAATTGTAACTCTTTCCTCAAATTCTTGTTGTTTGAAACTTCTTTATAGATTTCTTCTTCCCCACTGCCTTATTGAATGAATATAAAAACAAATATGCACTAAAACAATAAAACACTTTTTTTTAACTCAAAATAAAATACAAACTGAAATTAAAATAAATAATGAAACTACTATGGCCGTGGGATAAGGACTTTACCACTTGATTCTTCACAACTTGTATTGTCTCGATATCATGAACTTCATTAACTCTCATCTTTTGATTTCTTTCACTCTTGTACATAAGTCTTCAACATGTATATATAATTCTGCTCATTGTATTGTTGCTTTACTTGAATATGAAATTTGCTCTTTCTTGTACTATTGCTTGTAAACCTTGAACGTCTTCAACTTTCCTTCAAATTTTTGATGCTCCACTTGTTGATGATAATGGTGTTTCTATGGACCTTTTGTTTTCAAGAGAATGGTGCCAGCTGCAAACAAGATTACAAGATAGAGTTAGCAATTCTGATGACATCCTCGTGATTGATAGAAATAATATTTTAAGAGATCGAAAAGTAGTGCTGAAATTGGTGCGATGTTGGGTAGCTCATCATTCTACCCGGAATTTACGCAGATGAAACACTTTAAACAGAAAATTGAAGGTTTGGTGCCTCACTCATGGATATTGAATGATCAACTTCTCAAATACTATATTCTCTACCGGCAGTTTAAGTCCATTTTGTTGGTATTACCTCTCAACAACTAAGAACTCTGAATGTCGTTATCTATTACTTCTAAGTTCAATTATTTCGGTAAGAACTCCGTACGTAAACTTAGCTAAAAATATACAAAGTGACTCTAAAATCTCTAAAAGTTGGAGGTTTTCATGTAAAAATGTACAAAAAGTTTATGAATTCTACCTACAAAAGTGAATACTAAAAATATAAATGCTTAACCACTCCCCCACACTTAAATTTTACATTTTACTCAATGTAAATTGACTCTTCCAATGTAAAATCAAGGTGGGAAATCCTAATATGATATGAAAAACTAAGAAAATCAAAAGGTAAATATATAAATACAAAACCAATGGGTTGCCTCCCATTAAACGCTTGGTTTAAAGTCGTTAGCCCGACTCTCTACTCGCCCATATTACTCCTCCAGAAGGAGCAAATATTCAAGTCTAATCACGTTTACATTCTCCGTAGGGAAGTTTTCGTAATAAGGCTCCAATCTATGCCGTTGACTTTGGAAATTATACCTGTTTGCGTACTAGTAATCTCAACTGCACCATGAGGAAAAACATTAGTAACATCAAATGGTCCAACCCATTTGGACCTTAGATTACCAGGAAATAAACGAAGACAAGTATTAAATAAAAGGAATTTTTGTCCCACAACAAAATTCTTTCGAGAAATCATCTTGTCGTGAAAAAGCTTAGTCTTCTCCTTGTATATACGAGAACTCTCATAAGCATCGTTACATATCTCCTCTAGATCATTAATTTGTAGTTTCCTTTGTTTCCCCACTTTATCATACTCCATATTACACATCTTTACCGCCCATAAAGTTTTATGTTCAAGTTCAACCGGGAGATGAAAAGCTTTGCCATAAACCAACCAATATGGAGACATTCCAATATGCCATTCTATACGCCCATAATGTATCGTTGAGCCTCGAGCTCCAATTTTTCCGTGTAGTATTAACGGTTTTCTCTAGAATAGACTTAATCTCACGATTTGAAATTTCAGCTTGCCCACTAGTTTGTGGGTGATACGGCGTACCGACCTTGTGAGTAATGTTGTACTTCTTGAGAAGAGGATGGAAGGATTTTTAAAAGTGTGAGCCTCCATCACTGATAACCACACATGGTGTTCCATGTCTAGTGAAAATATTTTCTTTCACAAACTCACAAACAGCTTGAGAATCATTAGTAGGGGTGGCTTTAGCTTCCACCCATTTTGACACATAATCTACAGCAAGAAGTATATAAAATTTTCCATATGAATTAACAAAAGGGCCAATAAAATCAATTCCCCATACATGGAATATTTCTACAGCAAGAATCGGTGTAAGTGGCATTTGATTTCGAGCACCTAGATTGCCCGTTCGTTGACATCTATCACAATATTTGCAAAAAGCATATGCATCCTCAAATAGGGTGGGCCAATAAAATCCACTCTCAAGAATTTTGAGAGTAGTACGTTTAGAACCAAAGTGGCCACCACAAGCATAAAATGACAAAAAGATAGAATGGATTGAAATTTAGAGTTATGTACGCACCTGCGGATAATCTGATTAACATAATTTCCACAAGTAGGTCTATCCCACACATATTGCTTGGCCATCTTATTAACCTTCAGCTTTTGAAAACTAGACATTGTACTATTACTTGTCTCGTAACCAAGTAGTTTACTATATTAGCGTACCAAGATGTTGAAGCATTTATTGAGAAAAGTTGTTCGTCTGGAAAACGATCTTGTTAGGGAAGTTCTTATTCAGAAACAACAAGTCTTCTAAGATGGTCTTCAACTGTATTCTCAACACCTTTCTTGTCTCTAATTTCTATATCAAATTCTTGTATCAACAGAATCCACCGTATAATCCTTGGATTAACTTCTTTCTTCTTGAGTAGGTACCTAAGTGCTGTCTGGTCAGAATATACGACAACCTTGGTACACACCAAATAAGATCTGAATTTTTCTAGTGCAAAAACTATGGACAACAACTCTTTCTCTATGGTAGAATAGTTGATATGTGCATCGTTTAGGGTCCTAGATGCATAGTAAATCATATGGGACAATTTGTCCACCCTTTGACCCAAAACGGCTTCGACTGCATAGTCACTCGTATCACACATCAACTCGAACGGTAAACTCCAATCGGGTGACTTGATTATTGGTGCAGTTGTCAAAAAATCTTTCAATCTGTCAAAAGCATCCGTTCAATCCTGGTCGAAGTTAAAAGTAAACTCTTTTTCCAACAACTTGCACATCGGCATTGATATTTTGGACAAATCTTTGACAAACCGCCTGTAAAAACCTGCATGACCAAGAAACGAGTGAATCTTCCTTACCGAAATGAGGTATTGTAAGTTTCTTATTAGGTCTATCTTTGCTTTTTCTACTTTGATCCCTCGAGAGGAAACAATATGACCGAGCACTATACCATGGTTTACTATAAAGTTACATTTTTCCCAATTTAGAACAAGGTTAGTGTCTATGCATCTTTTAAACACAAGTTCAAGATTTTCTATGCAAATATAAAATGAATCGCCATAAACACTAAAATCATCCATAAATACCTCAATGATGCGTTCCACGTAGTCTGAGAATATACTAACCATACATCTCTGAAAAGTGGCAGGCGCATTGCAAAGAACAAACGACATCTGTCTATATGAGAACGTACCAAAAGGACAAGTAAAAGTAATCTTCTTTTGATCCTCTAGTGCAATAACAATATGATTGTAGCCCAAATAACCGTCTAGAAAGCAATAATGTGAATATCCCGATAACCTCTTTAACATCAGATCAATGAAAGGCAAAGGAAAGTGATCCTTTCAGATAGCAGATTTAAGCTTCATCTAGTCTATGCATACTCTCTATCCTGTTTGAACTCGTGTAGAAACAAGTTCATCGTCTTGATTTCTGACAACGGTAACACCAGAATTCTTTGGTACCACTTGTACCAGACCAACCCATTTGTTGTCATAAATTGGGTAAATCACCCCACACTTAGCAATTTGAGGATCTCTTTCTTCACGACCTCCATCGTTGGGGGATTAATCCTATACTGATCATCACGTACTGGCTTTGCATCATATTCCATTAGGATTCTATGCATTCATATTGATGGACTAATACCTTTGATGTCAGCAGTTGTCCAACCAATGGACGTTTTGTGCTCTTTCAAAACCCTAATCAAACGTTCTTCTTGTATGGCAGTGAGGTTATTTGCAATGATCACCAGAAGCTCTTCTTTATCACCCAAGTAAGCATACTTTAAGTGATCGTGAATAGTCTTAAATTCTACTTTAGGTGCCTGCATAATGAAGGTAAAGGAACCTCATTAGTTACGGGTAAAGAAATATATGAGATATTACCCGTTTGAGCTTCTTGTAGTGTCGTTAAAGTACCACACATCTCTACTAGCTTTTTGGATAAGTCAATGTCCAAGTTCGGATGCCTATGAACGTCTAATTCAATGCTATTACGTAACACAACTCCAAGTTTATCTTTATTGTTCAAGTCACACATTTGAGGTGCTAGCGAACCAATAACATCGATAGAAAAAGCAGAATGAACATCACTAGGGTAACACATGGCTTCAAATATGTTGAAGCGAATAATATCATTATCAAATTCCATAGTGAGTGTACCACTATCAACATAAATCTTCGTCTTTGCAGTTTTCATAAACAGTCTCCCAAGAAGTAACGAGGTTGATGAACTATTTTCTCCATTCTGTATATCCACAATATAGAAATCAACCGGAAAGATTAACTCATTCGATTGAACTAACATGTTCTCTACGAGTTCCTTAGGGTATATGTTGGACTTGTTTGCTAATTAAATAGTAATCCATGTCTCTTTTAAAGGTCCAAGATTCAAATAATCATAAATATCGGCTGACATAACACGTATGGATGCTCCCAAATCAAGTAAAGCACGCTCAAACCTCTTAGTACCAATACTAATTGGCACTGTAAAGCCTTCAGGATCCGTACACCTTGTAGGCATCTTCTTCAACAACATAGTTGTGGTACTCTCGCCTTAGTGACTTTATTAGGAATCAACCTATCCTTCTTTGCACATGAATCCTTCAAAAACTTGGCATATCTAGGCATAGTTTTGATGACTTCAATAAATGGGATGTTGATTTGGACCTTCTTGAAGATCCATGATCTCCTTATCTTGAGCTTCTTTCTTGGACTTGGAAAAGGAGGTGGTATGGTAAAGGTAGGAACCGTGTCCCTAGGTTGGCTGTTTGAGATTGGCTTTTCCTTTGGCACGGTTTCTTCTTCTACTTCCTTTTCTAAGTCATCACTAACCTTCTCTTGTTTTTGTGGTCTTCAACTTGCCTTCCACTTCTTAAAGTTACAACATTAACGTGCTCTCTTGGGTTCACAACAAGTTGTGATGGCAACTTTGTCGATGCTTGTGCCTTCAGTAGATTCACATCGGTCGCTGATTGCCCCATTTAAGTTCGAATATCCTTTATCGCCATATCCTGGTTCTTCAGAATTGCCTCCTGATTCTGCATCATAACCTTCATCATCTCCTCTAGACTGGAGTTTTAAGTTTGTTTTTGAGGTTGAGGTTGAGGTTGAGGTTGGAATTGTGGTTGTTGAAAACCACTCTGTCTCCCATAAGCTGGTGGCATAGGAGTTGCAGCTTTTTTGTTCGCATAACTGAAATCTGCGTGATCTTTCCAACTGGGATTGTAGGTATTAGAATAAGGATCATACCTCGGCCTTTGATTAGGAAATATAATATTCACCTCAGCATCATCTTTGTATGTAGGAACCACTGCAGAAGTTATATGTTGTACCGTATTTTCCACACTACCTATCAGTTGCTCTATATGTGAGAAATCTCCCATCTCGTTGACTCTTCTGATACTTGAGTCATTTCTTGTGTAAAATTACTGGCCATTCGATACCATACGAGTTTGAATTCTGCACCTTCGGTAATCCCAACGTTTAGGTGCCAAAGATCACGTACCGGAAACCAAAAATCTAGAAAACAAAGTCCAAATCTAAAAATAAACCTAAAAGAGAAATAAACGAAAATAAATAACAACTAAAACTATTGTTCCCCGGAAACGACGCCAAAATTTGATGCGTATCGTGGGTGCAATCAAATTAGTGATCTTATTTCCATTCAATTAAAGAATAATATAATGGAAATCAAGTTCGTTCCCATGAGGAGCGAGGTGTTTAATTTATCAAATGTCACAAAAGGGGGTTTGATTTAGTTTAAAATAATTGACAAATCAATTAAAAAATGATTAAAATGTAATCAATGGAGAGAAATATGATCGAGGAATCCTTCTTCGTTACTAAACAATCCTTGAATTAGTATACTCATCTATTGTTCATTCATCACATATTATCACCAACCGTAGAATAGCAGGTACGCCTAGTTATCCCCAAAACTCCTTTTATCACCGGATAACAGGTTCGCTTAGTCACCGGATTCTATTCGGCTGATCCACCTTGAGGCTCGCTTATAAGATGTAACTCAATCGATTTCTTTAAGGTTTGATCCTAGAAGTTAAACTCAGTACGCTCGGTCCACTTTCTAGTGTTGTTTCTACATGTGATTGCTCCACAGAATCCCTCTGTAAGGTCTCACGTTCTCTACTTATGTAAGATGTTATGATACAATTACACATACCCAACTCTTACTAGATTTAGATTAATTAACAAATCAATTTAGTTGGCCACCTTAACAATATATCAATCAAGCATAAACATGCATATTAATAAAAACAAACGATAATCATGTGAAGAACTTCAAAATAGATTCATATAATAACTCAAATCATGTCTAGAACTTAGAATTCATCCTCAATCAATTAGTTTTTTATCTACTCATGGATGTAGAAGCATCCATATTATATATATAAGAAAGTAGATAATAAATCATTACGATAATGAAACCGCTCTGAAACCCTAGCTTTCTCCTCTTGTGTTGTTGATCTCCTCCAAGGCTTGCAAAGTAATGTAAAAGGTATCCTCTTAATGTCTTGGGAGTCTCCTAATATAGTATCCACGAAATATAGGGATTAAAATCCTTCCGGGACTGAGTTTCCTCTTCTTAGAAGTCAAAAACACGTCAAAACGGACCCCATAGGTTTGCCACAGTTGGCATGGTTGATTTCCATGAACCGTGCCGACTCTATGACCAAAATAACTCCAATTTTTTGTACCCAAACTTGCTCCAGTCGGCATGGTTGATTCCCAATTTACCTTTCCGACTTTAGGGCTTAAAAATTCAAGTTTTCTGTATAAAAAAGTGCTCCAGTCGGCATAGTTGGGAACCACGCCGACTGAAATGTTGTAGACGACTTTCTTCGTCTCGATCGTTTTGTCCATAACTTCTTCGTCCGAACTCGGAATGACCTCATTCTTTTTGTGTTCACTTTGTATTATAGTTCTCTTAAAGATGGTATAAAGAACTACTGTATTTGAATGAGTTGAATTTATCTTTGGCCCTTCTTTTTTTTTATAAAACTCAATTTCCTTGTTCATTTTATGTCGCAATGAACTCCTTTCTTCTTTTTTGGCCTTGGGATGCTTGAATACTTGGAGTAATTCACTTATTAGATCTTTTTTATCCACTTTCACTCTTATTGGGATGATTCACCTAATATAAGACATAAGATAGAAAACAAAGTAATACCAAGATAATATGCAAGAATTATAGCTAAAACAAGTATGAAATTGACGCTATAAACATGTAAATTGTGCACTTATCATTCATCCCATATTCTAATTTTATTACCATCTCCAACTTGCCAGAAATAATTTTTTCTAATGAAATCAAAACTTCTAAAGATATTTTTCCAAGCCCAAGTAGAATTTGACTTTTCAGGTGCATGAACAAGAGATGAGTTAGAGAAATACTTGGCTTTTAAAGCTCCTTACCACAATTGACCAATCCCTTTGTAGAGTATCTAAGCATTCCTGGCCAGCAATGCTTCATTAAAACATTTTATATCTCTGAAACCAAGACCACCACATTCTTTAATTTTATTTAGGCTTTTCCAAGCAATGGTATAAACACCTTTTTACCATTTTTTTATCCGACCAAAACTGCCTTTGCACCTTATTCATTTCCTCAATTGTAGTTTCAGGAAGTTTAAAAGTTCCCATTTGATGAACTGGCATAGCATTGAGCACAACTTTAACAAGTGTGGTTCTTCCATCTTGATTGATGAATTTGCCTCTACCTATAAATCTACCTATAAATTATAAAACACAAAAGTTAATTGTGTATCGCCGATAAAATCCGATATAACCATTTTTCTAGATGTATCGCACCTTGACAATACGATATCGATACATAATATTAACTACTTTGCTTCTGACCTTTCTTTCTCTTCATACAATGTATCAGTTCTTGAGCCAAGATAACATTATCTGATATTTTCCTACCTGAAACATATGCTGACTGCATTGGAGAAATTATCTTTCCCATATACCTCTTCATTCTAGAGGCCAGGATTTTTGTGATTAGTTTATAGGTTGTATTGTATAGTAAAATTGGCCTATGATCACCTGGTTGTTGCGGAAGCTTTACTTTACGAATAAGAGATTTGTTTCGTTCATGATTTTCAAATAAAAAATCAGTTGAGAAAAATCTTTGTATCATATTTACCACATCTGGTCCAACAATGTTCCAGTGATTTTGATAGAATCCTGGAGGGAACCCATCACAACCTGGTGCTTTCCAAGGCTTCATAGACTTGAGTACTTTAAAAATTTCTGCTTCATCTGGAATTTGAGTAATAAAGATATTATCTTGAGCTATAATGTATTCTGGTATCAAAGAAATGAGTATGTTGCTGACTTGAGGATTTGTAGTGGTGCTTATATGCATGAAATACTGGTTTAGGAGTGACTCTATCTTAGATTTCCCACAACACCAAATTCCATCTGTATTTTTTAATATTATATTATGTTTCTAGCTCTTCTGTTGTTAGCCATCATATGGAATTGTTTGGTATTGTTATCCACTTCAATGAAATGATCTTCACCATAATTTTGTCTCCAAAATTTTCCTTCCCTGACCTTCTGTTCCTCTAACTGTTGTTCCAATTTCTGAATTTCAACTGTGTTTCTTTCATCCATACTAGTACCTTGGAGGTGAGACATTTGTTGCTGAATATTTTGATGTTATCATTTATGTTCCTAAAGGTAGCCTTGTTCCATTTTGAGACATATCTTCTAGTGATATTGAGCCTTTTTTCCAGAATGAACCCTGCAGAGCCTCTAACCTCATCATCCCAAGCCATATTAATCTGGTCCTTGTAAGAATCATCTCTACCCCAACATTCAAAGAACTTCCAAGATCTATTTCTATACGAAGGATCTGAAGTAAGTTGAAGAAGTATTGGGCAGTGGTCTGGCCCCATTTGTGGAAGATGTATGAGATGAGCATCTGGAAAATTAAGAATTAATTCTGGGATGACCAAAGCTCTATTCAATCTTGATTTAACCCTGCTTGTTCCATGTTTGTTACTAGTCCATGTGAATGGATTTCCATGGAAACCCAAATCCCTTAAGCCTGTATTATCAATTAGTTGAACTATACTAGAGGAGACAAAAGAAGAAGCATTATTAAAATTTCTATCTTCTAAATTCAGAGTAATGTTCAAATCTCCAAGAACAATCCATGGTAAGTTAGGATTATCTTCCCCTAGGTTTTGAATAAAACTCCACTGTGAATTCCTAAATTGAGGAGTGATACACACATTTGTGTGTCTATTTTGATCACATGTTTATATTGTTATTTCTTAATTTCTTATATTAATGCTATTTTTTCCTATGTTTTTAGGTAGTTTTGGAGAATTAATAAATGTGGAAAAAATGGGTTTTAAAAGTTATAAAGGCACCCTCAAATTGATAAAGTCACCCATATTCATTTCAAATTCAAAAGATGTTTTAGGCGGGAGAATTTTCTTATCATCAATTTGAGTTGTCTACATGAATTAAGAGGAAAATTTGTAGGAATTTGAGTTGTCTTAATAAGAGAAAGTTGTACACGGTTTAAAGACTTGGAAATTAAACAAAATCACACAACTCTCATTCTCGAAATAACAGGGATCACGTGAAATATGGTTGGGATTTTCTTTCCTAATTAATCTATATAATACTCCTATCTGTTGGAACAAGTTTTTTCTTTAAAAAGTAAGAAGATTATCACCAAGACTGGATCGAGAAAGAAAATATTTGATAATAAAAAAAATTCTTGATCTGCCGAGATCAAAATCATTGAATACAATATATTTTTGATATTTGGAAGATTGGATGTTGGTGTAGTATAAATACAAGTCGATAGGAAGAATTCAGGGGGCGCTGGAAGAGGCCAGATGCACGAAAAAAGATCCAGAAAAAAAATTATTGTTGCTGCTGCTGAAGAACACGAAGAACAGAGGCTACGAAAACGGTTTATTCAACCTCTCAGCCATAGTTTCTTCATCCATTTGCAACGAATATCTTCGTCTTTGCAACATTTATCTTCATCTGCAACGGTTTCTTCAACATATCAACAACAGATATCTTAGCATCTGCAACGTTTATATTCAAGCTCTATTGCAACAGTTACTCTATAACGTCCATAAAACATTGCAGATTTCCTGTTACATTACTTTTAACTTCTTTCATCTTTCAAGCACTTTTTGAGCTATGTACCAATCTTTTGAGGGTGTTTTGAGTAAGATGAGCTAAACCCCATCACTGAGGCAAGGATGAAGTCGTTTTTCCATGATTAATTGGTAACTTTTAATAATTCTTTTATGACTTTTGCATTTATTTTTAATTGAAATTACGGTTTTTCTTAATTGATTGTGATTTAATTTGATGATTTATGTTGGGACCTAGAGCTTTTGATGATCCATGATTGTGATTTACAAATGATATTTAAAAAAATATACCTTTGGAAAAAATTAGAGTCACTTATTTGAGTTAGAATTGTGTAGAATTATTATTTTGGAACCAATTAAAAGTGGTTAATGGTGAAATCCATAACATCAGTATTTGTGAATATTTTTAGTTTAAAATTAGTCTATTAAATCTAAAATCAATCTTCACAAGTTCGAGAGTTTGAAACCCTATTCTTACCACTATAACAAAAAAAAAAAACTATCAGTTTTTGCCCTCGCCGACGCGGACTTGTTTTTAGATTTTTTTTTAGTTTTAATTAGGTTAATTAGTTTAGTTAGATTTTTTTTATTATTTGTTCTATTTTACGTTTTTGAGTATTTTTCTTTGTATTATAGGTTTTGGATCAAAAAGAAATTGGAGCCAAAGATTATATTGATTGATTAAAGACTTGGAGTCAAAGACAAATCGAAAAGAACGGAAAAAGAAGAAAAGACTTTTTTTTTACTTAATCTTTTTATTTTTTTTAGGGTTTTTATTTTTCTTTTTAGAAAACTGTATTAGGAAATTCTTATTATTTTTGTAATTATTTAAGGTATTTTTCTGTTTTTTCTTATTTTTGGACTTTGGACTTTGAACTTTTGGACTTTATTATTATTTTTAAACCCTACGGAAGGGTATTTATATATAAACTGCAACAGGGAAGGACGAAAATTATGATATTTTCTCGGCCCTTCGGGTTGGTACACTGACACAGGAGTCGGTGGCCCGAGTCAATTACAACCGATTCATCCCCCGTCTGGTACGGGAGGTAAGACTCGATCAACCCACGAATCCCCTGCAAGTGGGTTTACTGTATTCCTCCATATGCATATATGTTGAGGAACTGAATACGGATTTATTTTCTAGTAAAGGGAAAGGACTGTCCACATAAGATAAGGACTCAGATTTAATCATTGTTTCCTTCTTGCCCGCCTTAGGAACACGCTAGCTAACGCAAACCTAATCCTTAAAATTTGACTAGAAAGAAAACCGATAACGTATCGAGCTTATTGGAAAGTCATTCAAAAGGACTGTATTTGTTACTCTGTTAGCCTAACTTAAAGTTCAGGAAGATTATTTTAAGTTGATTCGAGCCGCCTTGTAACCAAAGGAAACGTTGCCAAAGAGGCAGGGTTATCAAAGCTCATTAGAGCTTATCCTGTTTCTATTCGACTTAATCTAATTCAGATCGTTTTGAGAGATTCACTAAAACTGTAACTAATTGCCTTTTGGAATAATAGAAGTTGGTCTAGAAACAATCTAAGTGGATCCATCATGCTTTTTGTTTGCTAGATTCAGTAGGTTTGATTTGGTTGAGTCGACCTTGTTTATGTTTGTTTAGAACCCCTTCCGGTAGGATTTATTTTTATAGTTTAATTTGTAAATATATTAAGAAGTTTTTGTTAGAAAATGTCGAACTGGTATTATGAAGACCAATACAATGAATATCCGACTGAATTTCAAAATAGACATTATCCGTACTATCAACATTGTGTGGATAGTAGTCGGGACCACCACCAACCTTTTGGAGTTATTGCTCATACCAGGGTGATCTCAATTACTATTCATATACACACCCATCTTATGAACATGAAAATGAGCAAAATTCGAGTTCTTTGTCTTGGTGGGATGCTCTAAAGCAGAATAAATATAGTACTTATAATGAACCTATTATGCCTCTAGAAGAATCACACGAGCAGTTGCGATCTAGTACTCCTTATGATCCATTTGTTTCTCTAGACGAATCCCTCAAGCAGTTGACTGAGAATATAAATAGATTGAATGAAAGTCTTGCAAAGAGTACTATTGCTCAAAATGATCTTAATTTCCAATATAGTGCTACCCTTGATAATTGTTCACCTATTCAAGAGGACGAGGATAAAATTGGTAACACTACCTATTTAGACGAGGTTCAAACATCTTCATATTATTATGATGATGAGTATAATATTAGTGAAGAACTTGAAAAATACAGGCAGAGTGATCAAGAAATTGTCACTCCAATTGTGCTTCATGATGATAGTGTTATTTCTGGTTCAGATCCAAATAATTTTAATGATTATTCACCTGTTCAAAAGGAAGAGGATTTGACTAGAGATACCATTGTTTTAGACGATGTAGAATTTTCTTGTTTTGAAGACGATAATGGTTTAGAGGAACGAGTTTGTCCTGAGACTAGTGATTTAGAATCAAACGATTCGAAGACAATAGTCTCTGACGAAGATGATAGACTCTTAGAGAATTTTAATGTGATAGAGGATGCTTTGATTCAGATTGATAGAATAGTTTCCCTAGTGGATTTTGTTGTCCTAGACACCCAACCTTTTCAGGTCCCAGAGGCTCAAATACCAGTGATCTTAGGTCGTCCCTTTTTAGCTACGTATAATGTCGTCATCAATTATGGAAATGGAATAATTAATTATTATTTTTGGGTAACTTGACTATTGAACTGAATCTATTTAGTATAAGTAGACAACCTTCTTATGAGATCTATGATTTAATAGAAGTGAACATAACTAGTACTTCAGTTCAGAAATATTTACCAAACACTTTGTTAGAAGATCCATTAGAGAAATGCTTAGCCCACTTTGGGTTTGATGTTGATGATGATAGTGTTATTAATGAGGTGAATACTTTGTTAGATTCTGCACCTTTGATGGACACTTATAATATATGGAAATCTAAGTTTGAACTTCTACTGGTTTATAAGTCTACCTTATTTCCTTCTATAGAGGAAGCTGAGTGTAATTCCGACCTTAAGGACCCTAGAATCTAACCAACAGTTTTTAGTCCATCTGAGAGTAATGTGCACCCTAAGTTTGGGATACCGATGATTCTTGTGATTTTCACATATCCCTGCTTAAAGTCCCTCACTTGGGGATTGACATTTGCACCTCTACCATTTTTCAAGATCATCTTCAAACTAGATTATCTGAGCCTGTTGATGTCCAAAAAGAAGTTCAGTTGTTAGAAACTCATCCTCTAGTCGATGTGGTTTACCTAGGAAATAATACCAAGATTGACTTTGTTTTCCCACCAAAGCATTTTCTTCCATATGTGGGGAACATTTGAATTTCAAATGTGTTAGTTATTAAGTTTTGAGACTAAGCCTAATTACTTTAGGAAATTAGAATCGACAGATTTGCTTAAGAATAACCACCATTTTCATAGTAGTCAACTGTGTGGATCAAATCTGATTGACTTTGAGGATCCACAATTATTCAGGATATTATTATGTGCCTTAAATTTATTATTTGAGTTTTTCCAGACTCTACAACCCGATCCTCCGGATCCTGCCTATGAGGAAATTCAGCATAAAGAGATTTATCTAGATCATTTCATAGAACCCGAACCTGAACTTCAATTAGATGTATTTGTCATAAACAAAACACTAGATATGGATAAGATTGTACTCGGTTTGTTCACTTTCTGGGACTGCAGCAATTTCCTTTTATTTTGGATAATATTATTTTATTCAGATGACCAACATTTGTTCCGACTATTGTTATATGATTTAATGAGGTGAATAATTCTTTCTTAGTCTGGCTGAAGACTTTAAACTTAGCACTTCTTGGGTGGTAACCCATGCTCATGCGACACAGTAATATCTTTCCGTAACTCATTTCCTTCGATTGGTAACAGTTTCTCCTTGTTCGCGCTTTTAATAATTCATCTTTAGAACATTGAGGACAATGTTAGATTTAAGTTTGGGGGTAAGGGAGAAACTTTTAGTGAAATATGAAACTCCAAAGTCTAGAAACTTGTGAACAATTCAGGATGACACTAACCATTCTAGGTAGATGGAAACTTAGCTCTTTTTCTATAGGAATTGGTGTTCCCAGCTAAATGGTTTATTCATAAAAGTATGCCTAGCTCAGGTGTTAGAAATAACATGATAATTGTCACCATATCAGAGTCTATCTCGACCATATCACCTTTTGTTTTTATTTTTGCAATTTTTGTGTTTTTCTAAGTGATCTGGTGGGCACCAGTATAGAATTGTTACCGCCGTCAGGATGAAGTAGAGTGTTTAAGATCAATCCCCATTATTGTATTATTTAGACCATTATTCAAAATTTTTTTCGAGTATTGGCACTTTGATAGCAATATGTGTGTGTTCTCCCTGTCTTCGTCGCCTAAGAAAGCGTGGAACACCGGATCCATGAGAAGTATCATGTACGACGTTGATTAGGAGCATGCATTTGAATTCATTTGATCAATCATGTTTTCAGTACATTTAAAAATAATAAATAATTATTTTATTTTCAATAAATCGACCGTTGAACCCTTGTATATATCAGCCGAGTCGATATTAGTATAAGTAGTAAGACTAGTGGGAGCGTATCTCAATCCATTAGAATTCATCCTGGCACTAACCTTCAGACAGATATGGGAAACACCATTCACCTTACTCAACATGTGCGAACTTCATTTTATCCACATCCATCTTCTAAATCTTTTCATGTGATTATACGTTGATAGATTCTGAGTATCGTGGTTGAACGACTATCTAAGTAGAGTTTTGAATTCTTCTATGAATTTTAGTATGCTGAGTGCTAACTCGTGTACAAAAATTGGACTCATATAGGGTAAGGATTCCAATAGCCGAAGATTTTAGTATGCCAACTAAATAGCTTGTTTAGTATCTACCCCGAATCATTCATAAGTAGCTAGAGTTTGAAGTAAAGGTTTTCTGGGTACACCTCTTTGTAAACCCTCACGAGATAAAACTCGTCCACTAGGGACACCTAGGGGTTTAAAGGCTTGTTGCACACAATAAGCGCAAGCGATGCCTGCGAAAGTGAGTTAGGATTGATTTTTATTTTGTAGATTAGATTTGCTCGAGGACTAGCAAAATATAAGTTTGGGGGTATTTGATAGACACATTTTTGTGTCTGTTTTGATTTCATGTTTATATTGTTATTTCTCAATTTCTTATATTAATATTATTTTTTTCTATATTTTTAGGTATTCTTGGAGAATTAATAAATGTGGAATAATGGGATTTAAAATTTATAAAGGCACCCATATATCTTTCGAATTCAAAGATGTTTTAGGCGAGAAAATTATCTTATCTTCAGTTTGAGTTGTCTACGTGAATTAAGAGGAAAATTTGTAGGAATTAAGATAAGATTATATTCTTTTCTAAATAAAAGAAAGTTGTACACGGTTTAAAGACTTGGAAATTAAACAAAATCACACAACTCTCATTCTCGCAAATAACAGTGATCACGCAAAGTATGGTCAGGATTTTCTTTCCTAATTCATTTATGTAATACTCATATTTGTTGGAACAAGTTTTTGATTTAAAGAACAAGAAGATTATCACCAAGACTGGATCGAGAAAGAAAATATTTGATAATAAAAAAAATTCTTGATCTGCCGAGATCACAATCATTGAATACAATATATTTTTGAGATTTGGAAGCTTAGATGTTGGTGTAGTATAAATA
>JAJJMC010011034.1:868707-929014 GCA_023531435.1 Papaver californicum | reverse complement strand
CTCCATCACCTCTTCAACCACTCCAACTGTCACCACTAATTTGTAACTTCCTTGTCATGGGGTGTTGCCACGCACATGTTGCTATAACCACAAGACCAAAACCCCATGAATAATCCCCCCATGTAATTGTTTTAATTTCTCGTAGAGATAGTGGAGTCATGGACTCAAAACAAGTAAGTTTGTTGTAAGATAATGTTATCCATGAGTTTGTGTCAACACAATATGATAATGGCTTAGTATTGGCGCTAATAGTAAGGGGAAAGGCTGACACGAGTGAGGAAAGGTGTAAAGGCTAGCACGGTGGCTAGGCTTCAAGGCTGACGCTAGTGCTAGCTTGCTAACGTTGTGGTAAGCGTCAAGGATGAAGTTAATGGCTAGATGGTTCTAGTGATGAGGTAAGCGTTAAGGCAGACGCTAATTGCTAGCTGGTGCTATCGCTATGGTAAGCATCAAGGCTGACGCTAATTCCGATGTGCTAGCACCGTGGTAAGCGTCAAGGCTGATGCTAATGTCATTGGTGCTAGCGCTGAAGTAAGCGTCAAGGATGACGCTAATTGATGCTGGTGTTAGCGTTGTTGCTAACAGCGCCAAGCTTGGCGCTGGTGCTAGCGCTAGCAATGTTGGGCATGTTTGGCGCGTTCTTTGTTGGCTTTGTTTCTAGATTTTTGGCATATGTGTGTGCTACTCATTAACGTTGGGAATGTGGATAGGGTTTGCTAAGGCTAGCACTTGCTAGTTCCATGGTTATTGCTTATGCACCACTAGATTTGGCATTCACTAATGTCATGGCCATAACTATGGCTTATTTTAGAGTTTCTTAGTCTTGTGAGATTTAATTATTTAGCATTTATGCTTAGCTTTTGTGCAGTGCATTCAGAACATATTCAAGAGATTCAGCCGCAGAAGTTTGCAACTTGAAATTATGCTTGATGCGACCCTGTAATTAGATGGTATGCCTCAGTAAATCAGTAAATTTTGTTTTATACAAATAGTTTGCATGAATGCACATGAAATAACGAGGATTTAGTTGAGTAAGGCTTTGAAATTTATGTGGCGCATATATATATGCAAGAGCGATAGAGCTAATTTAGCCACGCGCTGAATATGCATTCTCAATTCTCTTGCGGAATGTAAGATAGCAATATGTATTCATAATTCTGATGCCGGGTCAGGAATTTATACATATTTATTTCATGCTTCTGTAGCTTGGAAAAAAAGAAGCAATATTATATTTTTCTCTCTTGTCAAAAACTCACCATCAACATTAAGTCCCCTGCTTAGCGTGAAATAATAGTGTATTTCGTGGTAAGCACTAGATGGTGACAATGGTGCCATAAAATTTTGGAAATTCAAATTTAGAGAATAAGGAGATAATTACTTAGCTTTGCCTCCATGGTGTCGTTGCAGACTTGTTTTGCAGGTGTAAGCTTAGAAATTTTATCCAATGGGCAACGCTGAGATCTCTGCGAGGCATGTGCAAGCTAAGTTGACTAACACAGGCATGACCGTTGGCATGAACGGGAAATAGTTGCATATGATGTTGGGTGATGCCTATGATAGGTATTGGTTGGATTTATCCCAACCGGTATCATCCCAAAGGGGAGAAATATCCCTATATATATTCCGCTCGTCGATGGAGTTATTACTCCTTCCTCGTCCACTTTCTTCCTCCGTCAGCATCAAGCTCTTCACGTCTCCACTTCCAAGTCTCGTCAGTGCCAGAAAATCTTCGTCGGCCTCAGCTCCAACACCAATTGGTCGGCGTCAGGTAAGCCTAGGTTTAAAGCTTTTTTTTTTCTTTAATTTTTTTTTGTGAGTGTTGATTCACGTTTTTTTTCCTTTTTTGGTTTAGGCGTCAGGAAAGCCTAGGTTTAGCAATTGACTATTATCATTGTTTGCTGGACTGCCCCAGGTAAGCATGCCTTTAGCATATTGATTCAATAATGATCTTCTCTTGACAACATCTTGCAGGTAGACCTTAATTCTTCAACTGTTGTTTTTTATTATGATAATCCTCTATTGGCTTCTCTGCAGGGTTGTTAAGCTTTAATCAAGTATGCTTGAGTTTGTGGCAATTTTCCTTAACGTTGGTTTATATATATAAGCATGTATTAGCATATCAATACTATATACATAAAATAGATACAAACCTTGCATATGATCGCCCAGTTGTTGACGTGAATATTATTCGAACCAATTATAGATGTTTATCAATCAAGAAGATAATGCTACCACTACTTCTAGTCGTGATATAAGTGAAAATTCTGATGTTATTTCTCTAGACGATGTGCCCAACATCTGTGATAAGCTCTTTGATGGTATTGTTGAAGAGGATGCTGACTATGATTATGTTGGAAACTTTATTCCGAATATCAATAACGCTCTTCATCCTCAGAGTATTTATCCACGGGCTCTTTTCAGATGTTGTTTGCAGAGAAGAGAGTATATGCCTTCATTTGTAAGACGTTCCAAATTCCTCTGCCTAAATGGAAAGGATGGGTTAAGGTTACGTTGAAAAATCCTCACGTGAAGCTATTTTTAGAAAATGCTAGTATATTCCATGCTGTGCAGATGTCTGATACTTTGAGAATTAATAAGGAAACGAAGGGTCTATTTGCATTTTCTTCTCGTTGGTGCGGTCCAACCCATTCATCTGCATGTGCTTGGGGTGAGTTAACCATCACTTTGGAGGATGTGGCGGTTTTATTGCGTCTACCCGTTGTTGGTAGCATTCCGATTGGATGGTCTGAGCAGGAGATGAAATATGGTGCTATCCTTACTCGGAAGATAGAAGAGATGCAGAAGTCTGGTCGTTGCAATAATAAAAACTACTCGACTTGGATTGACTACTGGTGGGACGGAAGTACAAGTGTTGATCGCCTTGTTGTTAACGATCCTTTATACATTGCTGCATTCCTTGTACTCTGGCTTTCTAGAGACGTGTTCGAGGATTCTACTGGAGGCCAATTGAAGCCTTCGCTTTTTTTGGTTGCTGTTGTTCTTGCTGGAGGAAAGATTATTCCTTTTGGAAATTTGTTTCTTGGCTCTTTATACTCTCATTTGGATTCTTTCATTCGTGACATGAAGATTTCCAACTGCCATGCCAACATAGAGTTTTTTATCCTTGTTATGTTTATACAAGCTTGGCTATGGGAAAATTTTCCTGAATATGCTCCAAATGCCAAGCCTTCTTATCCTAGTGCATAGATAGAGTATCTTAGAATACTTTGTTGGAGTAAGAAGAAACCTTCTTCTGTTAGTCTATTAGTTTAGTGGACAATGAGAAGAAGGTGAATTTCAGACCTTGGGGTTTGAATCTTCCACATGTAATTTCACCGGAGATCTTTGCTGAGAGATCTGACATTGTCCTGCATTTTGTCCCAAGTGGTGAGGGTACTATTGTTACACTCGGTGAAACGACTTTTATAAATAGTTGTACCCAGGGTATATTCTTGTTGTTTGTTCCGATAATTATATCATGCAGAGTTATAACATCGATAGGGCGGCTCGGCAAATGGGGTTTGATCAGTATATTCCTTGTTACCACACTAAGGAGCCTCTTATAGACGTACATCAATCAGAGGGTGCTCATACCATTCCTGTTCAAAGCATTCCTTCCAGGATAATAGGAAAGGACGTGTCACTAATAAATATGCCAGTTTCTGGAACGCACAACTTACCCTCCTTGAGAACTTTGTGTCTAGTGAGCCTTCTGATGTACGCGGTGAGCCTTCTGCGAAAATGTTAGCAGCTCGACCGAACTTAAAAATTACTTCTGAAGCAAGGCATGATTTGATCGTTAATTTGACACAGGTATCTCGAATCATCCCCTGTTTAATCGTCATTATTTACTTAGTAGTTAAGTATTTAATTCGTTTCTTGTAGTCATGATTCCCAGAACACTCTGTGTCTAATATTGCGGTAAACGCCATTCCCCAACCAGGAGAGAAGAGACCACAGATGACTATGCATGGAAGTGGAGACCGTCATTTGAAGAAGGTAAGTGTTTTGTGTTTTCTCTTACTTTTATTTCTGTATGAAATAAATCCATATCTCTTCCTGGCAAGCACCTTTGCCTAGTTTGGGAGCATGATTCGTCAAGGTGACTCGAGTATTCGACCTTTCAAGTTTGGAATCCCAGCTGTTATTGGTATTTCATCTCCTTATATTATAAGTAAACTTTCTTTTGGATATCCCTGAGTTGCATGATCTTTCTTCTAACTGAAACATCGTCCCATACTGAAGTAATTGAAGAATCCGTATATGAGAACGAAGAACTTTATGGTGAGTCACATCACGAGGAGATTTCTTCTTCCGATGACTTGTCGCAAATCCAAGTAATTTTGTTTCATTGTTTTAAAATCATAGTAACATGATTATAACTCTTGAACCACCAATGTGTATAATCATACATGATTTCATGAAAGACTTTAGCAATTTTCGCTGTCAGAAAAATTTAGATTTAGGTCTTCTTATCGTTACGGTCGTAGAATCTTAGTCCGAAGTCGGAATGATATGGTTGACATCTCATTATTTAGATAAGAAGAATATATAAATTTTCCAAAATAATTTATGAACTTGGAGTCTGTTTTCTAGGTGAAAAAGACATGACACCGAGAGTATAGAACTTTTCAGGAAGAATTCTGTAGGTTTTCAGCTGTCATGTAGTCGACCGTTTTGTCTTCCCTTATTAGTTCACCCCTAACTATTGGTGTTCCCTTTTATAATGTTATAGTATATATACATATGAATCATTTGGTATATAAATCACCCCCAAATTCCTTACCAATTAGCGCCAGTTTCAGTTCTTCCGGAGGGTAGTGTAAAAACATTTTTGACGGAATTTTTGCAAAACGACCCGTAACCTTTCTAAACCATATGCCATGACCCAAAACACATTGTAATGAATGTTTAGGTTGATAATGAACATATTTTATGAATTTCATAACTTGTGCTTGAATTCCTTGTGGTTGACATATTTTAACTCATTATTTCTATAACGTCTCTGTTTTTTAAGGGGGAAACAAAGCAAAACAGAGAGACGAACTTGTAGATGAATGATTGGAGATTACCATGAATCATGATGATGGTAATGTGTATTCTATAACTCAGAGTCATGAGCAAGCTCTTCCTGGCATGACTGTTGACGAAATCACTCCAAGTGATGCCATTGTACAAAATGCTGATGTGATGGAGATTAATCCAGTTGAGTATCCGCACACTGGAGTTAGCTTTCACTTTAAGTTTGATAGGATCCGACCCAAATATGTGTGCATTGGGGGATTTACTGTTCCGTCCGACCATGCTTAGCAGTATACCAAGATATGGAAGAAGTTCGTCCATTTTTTCGTTGGTAATTCTGAAAACTATCGTATTCTGGAAAGGGATGTGTCTTTGCTGCGGCCAACTGTGAATGAGATGATTATTCTTCCACGTAGAGAAATCTCTGAGATAGTTCTTCAAGACTGGAAGGATGCCTTAGAGGAGGATGAAAGAGCTGAGCTTAATGTCGTATGGCTTCGTCGTCATTTAGAAGTTATTGAAAAGTATTTGTAGAAGAAAGTTTGAGACGGTTTCCAAGGCTAAATGTGAAGTTGAAACACTTTCCCGGGAGTTGAAGCTTGCGAATGAGGCATTTTAGCAAATGGATAAGGCATACACTGAACGCACCGAGTCAGTTTTCAAGGAATTTTTCTAGGTTTTGCTAAGTTTTCATAGGTTTTGAGATATATGGCTTTTTTGTGGTTTTATTTTGGGATTTTTGAGTAGATAAATATTTCTGAGTAATTTGCAAGGATTCTTTTTTTCTTTTTGAAAAAAAAAACAATATTTTGCTTGATTGAATGAATTGAAATCCTAAGTATGAATACAAGATATTGCAAACGTTTTGGAGGAATTACAAATATTGGATAAAACAGGGAAATAAAACAAGATGGTGGTAGAATGCTTTAGGTGTTGTGAGTTGTTAGACACTTTCCATGTATGACCAACCCTTCCGACTTGTCAGCATTGACAAGCTTGTAGTAACCGCCGATTAAGGCTTTGGTGATGAGATACGGCTCTTCTTCAGGAGAGGTTGTTATCTTCTTCACCATATCTACGACATGGAAGGAACTGGGTTCAGGCCCCTTAACTTCATAACATGTCTTCTGAATAACCGGGTTACTAATTTTCTCATATCCAGTAGAGACAATCCATACCCATTTGATAAAATTTTGAAAAGGATCAGCTTCCCATTCACATTACCGAGTCAGAGTGGGGTTGATATCCGGATCAAGTCCCCAAGCTTTGATTGGACGTGGGATTGCTAGTTGCAAAGGAGTTGGTTGGATATGACTTACTTGTGTGTGAAACCTTCGAACATATGACGCCATGTCCTCTTCTGGTAACTGTTTCACATCCAGATTCATTATGCGGCGAAACTCATCTGATAGGGAATCTTTGGCATTTGCAGGCTTGTTTGAGAGTCTTGGAGGTGTTGGCGCCGATAAAGGAGATACACTTGCTTCCATCTTGTTGCTACGGACCCATGGGCATCCCAGAATCATGTCATAACTTGGATCCTCTTTGACAATGTGAAACTTGGCATGTGTTCGGGTATCACCTGTTTTTACCTCAAGAATGATGTAGCCGTAAGCACTCATGGATTTTTCCTCAGAATTCTTAATTACAGTCGGCGAGTGTATAACTTTGTTCCTGGAAATTCAGGCAACTCTCAGAGTCTTGATAGTGATGATATTGACGTCGGTGCCTGCATCGATTAGTGTTTGTTTGAACTTGGTGTCTTTGAGGCAAGCAGTGGTGAGAAGTTTCCAACTAGGCTTCTCATTGTGATGAATGACCACATCTGAAGCGCACTTGGGATATGCAGTATCAATTTTGAAGAAGAGTAGACGCTTAACCGACACAACACGATTGAGGGCGGTAAAAATATATTTTTGTTGCGCCTTTGACAAGTAAAGAAGCTCACATATACGCTTCATCATGGATTGTACAGTTTTGTTGACTGAGTCTCCATAGAGAGTCAAGCTCCTGACTGGGAGGGGATCTTTGTGGACACCTTAAGTCCCCAGGAATAGCTCTCTTAATTCGATCTTTTCTATGAAGATACGCCTTAAACCATTGCATTCGCTGGTGGGATGGTTAACACATCTGAGGGAGTGACAATATTTTGGATTTGACATGTCTTCTTCGGTGGGTGGATGTCACACAGGTGGTAACCTGATAGATCCATTTTTTACCCATAATTCCAGCAGTTCGAGGACCTCCTCAATGGGAAAAGGGAATTCTGGGATTGTCAGGTCCATCTTGGTTTGTCTTGATTGACGCGGAGTCTCGCCTGACCCTTGTCCTTGAGTTAATTTTGGGGTTGTTGCTGGAGTTGACGCAGGGCGCTTAGTCTGCAACGTTGATTGAGTTACTGCCTTTCTTTTGCCCCCTTTATCAGTAACAACACCTATGGAATGTTGGGTAGAATGTTGTTTGTTCACCAGATGTCTACTTCCACGGGTGTCTCCATGACTTTCTTCTCTGACGGGCCTCGTTATCTCCAAAAAGGATGGAGCAGTTGTTGTTGACCTTTCGGCAGTCTCATGTAGCTCAGGGAAGGTTTGAAATCGTAAATTTTCTAATAAAGCACGATAAACAGGAATCATTCCATCAATGCAAATCTCCACCAATTGTTGCTCAGTTACGTTCTGGTCATGGAAGTTGAGATCTTGTGTTCTGAACCTCTTCACGTATTCGTTGGGATGATCGTTGTTCTTATGGAACATTTTTCCCAGGTATGAAAGAGTGATTTCCTCAGAGACAAAGAAATACTAACATTGACCATCTGAGACCAACTAGAGATGTTGTTAGGGGCGAGGTTGTTGTACCAGGTATAAGCTCTCCCCATAAGAGATTTGTAGAATTCTTTAAGCCGTAACACTTGGTTATATTCATACGCTCCTAACGATTCCAATAATCGAGAAATATGCTCTTGAACGTTTCCGGTGCCATCGTACAATGAGAATAGAGGAAACGAATATCTGTTCGTAAGTGCAATCCTCTGAAATTTCTGCTAGGTAAGGGGGTTGGTGTTGATGGAATAAAAATGATTTTTCCTTTCTATGATTTTGCAGGAGCCTTTCCAGGTCTTCACGAGTGACAAATTTCTGTTGTTGTAGACTTCTTTATGATACACGGTCGGTGATGACATGTACTTCATCATCCGCTTGGAAATTAGCTCCTGACGCGTTGGCGTCGCCGGCAGTTGTGTTCTTGGCTTGCTTCATTTGATGATGATGCTGCTCTGGTGTTAACTGCTCTGTTAAAATCTTCAGAAGGTAAGAACTTCCTTCTGGTAGTGGCCATAAATACTTGAACTTCGACCAAGGTTTCTTGCGGCTTCATCAAATCATCTATGGTTGGCGATGGCAGCTCCTTGTTTTTCACAGCTTCAGTGGTACAAAGAGGATTCTTGGTATTTTTAGTGGTGGTGTTTTTATGAATGATCTCTGGAATTTCGCCACTAGTTTGTTGGGGTTAGGAGTGGTTTTTGAACCTGAATTGGGATTGGCTGCTGAACCCGACCTAAGATCCACCATTTTTGGGTAGTAGAAGAATTGATTTTCAGAGGGTTGAAGAAATGGATTCGTGACCGAGAGATTTATCTCCCACTGTGGTATCCAATTGTTGATACCTAAAAGTTACTCTTTGGAAAAACAATGTACTGCAGAAGTAATTTCTTTAGATTCGGAAATCAGAATTGTACAGGGCAAGCCTAAACCACGATAGTAGTCGTTCCACCCCGCTTCGGTCACAAGGAGAGATAATGGATTGATATTAGGGGAAGGAAGCAAGGAAAGTTGAAGGAAATATGTGTGGAGTTGTAGAACTATTAAGAAAAATCACAGAGATTATGATAATTGTAAGCTTGTTGTGTTTCTGAAACAGGCTAAGTAGCCTATTTATATTGATTAGTAACACACGTTTTCCTTGTAAAGTAGTTGGGGATAGAGTGATGGAGATTTGGAGGGAATGGTGTAACCGCCCACTTTGTCTTGGGAAGTTACTGAAACTTCTGGATCATAATTCCATCACCTCTTCAACCACTCCAACCGTCACCACTACTTTGTAACTTCCTTGTCATTGGGTTTTGCCACGCCCATGTTGTTGTAACCACCAAACCAAAACCCCATGAATAATCCCCCCATGTAATTGTTTTGATTTCTCGTAGAGTTAGTGGAGTCATAGACTCAAAACAAGTAAGTTTGTTGTAAGATAATGTTATAGATGAGTTTGTGTCAACACAGTATGATAATGGCCTAGTATTGACGCTAATAGTAAGAGGCAAGGATGACACGAGTGAGGAAAAGGGTAAAGGCTAGTATTGTGGATATGCGTCAAGGCTGATACTAGTGCTAGCTTGCTAGCGCTGTGGTAAGCGTCAACGATGACGCTAATGGCTAGCTGGTGCTAGCGCTGAGGTAAGCGTCAAGGCTAACGCTTATTGCTAGCTTGCTAGTGCTTTGGTAAGCGTCATGGCTGACGCTAATTGCTAGCTTGCTAGTGCTTTGGTAAGCGTCAAGGCTGACGCTAGTGCTGCTGGTGGTAGCGCCGTGGTAAGCATCAAGGATGACGCTAATGCCGTTGGTGCTAGCGCTGAAGTAAGCGTCAAGGCTGACACTAATTGCTGCTAGTGCTAGGGCTGGCCTCTATTCTGAATGTTCGCAATTTGGTATCATCAGTAATTTTTGTTTTATACAAATATTTTGCATGGATGCATATGAAATAACGAGGATTTAGTTGAGCAAGGCTCTGAAATTTCTATGGCGCATATATATATGGAAGAGATATAGAGCTAATTTAGCCACGAGCTGAATATGCATTCTCAATTCTCTTGTGGAATGTAAGATAACAATATGTATTCATAATTTTGATGACGGGTCAGGAATTTATACATATTTATTTCATGTTTCTGTAACTTGGCAAAAAAAATAATATTATAGTTTTCTCCCTTGTCAAAAATTCACCATCAACAACACTGCAAATTACTAAAGCAAATTTTAGTTTGGGTTTTAAGAAAGTTACATGATCTTTAACAGTATTTTCCCCAATGGAAGAAGTAAGAATGGAGATTTTCTCTTGATCTCGTTTATCATCATTAGTTTAAAAATGAGACTCAAATAAACAGTTGGATTTTCTTGAATTATTATTGACATATCAAGTTCTGTTTCCGAATTAGATTGCTTACCCATCTTGTCATCAGCAGAATTGGGGGAGAAATTAGGATTGGAGATTGATGTGAAGTTGATTTGGGAATTTTGTTAATTGTTTGGATTTAAATTTTCATCCTTGTTGGGACCACTCATCCTAACCCTTTTCTTGTTGGACTGATTTGAAGTTGATTCAAATCCGATTTGAAAAATACCCATATCTGCAGTATTTAAGAGGGTACTACCCGTATTTTAACTTTAGCAGCTACCAGGATTTCATTAGTGTGATGTAAATTAAAATGTCTTCCCTTGATGAACAACTTAGAATTAATAGCTGCAACATATTCCTTCATCTGATCTTCTGGTGGTATCATTCCAAATTGCTCCATGAGTAAATTTTCCTTCACATATTTACAATGTGCTTCTTGATGATCAATTATGTAGCATTTTTTACATAAATGCTTAGGTTGTTTTTCACAGTAGAATTGAATCCAAACTTCTTCTCCAGCTAATGTTGTTTGCCAAAATCCCCTAACTAAAGGTGCAGTTATGTCCATTGCAGTTTGTACTCTTCCCACTTTTCCTTTCTCTGGATTACCATTTTTTGAAGACATGTCCAATAACGTACCCAATGGTTCCACAATCTATTTCATTACTTTTTCAAAGAGAAAGTTGACATCCAAATTATATAGCCTGATCCAAAAAATTGGAAATTTCACCTGAATGCCCTTAGGTAGCATAGTATTAAACTTCTTCAGAAACATCAAATACCCATCAACACACCACGGCTTATTGGCTACTATATCATCATAATCAGTTTGGTTATCACATCTGATAATAAAAGTATTATGAATTGGAATTACAATTTTTAGTTGAAAGTGCTTCTGTGGCCAAAGTTTTTTTAATTCCTCTTATGTAACACAAATATCAATGGGTTTAGGAGCATATATCTTACTGAGGAAAGCATAGTTTCATTGATCAGAACTTTCTCTTAGGACAGAATTGGATAAGGGTTTTCTTTTTGGAATATTTGGACGAATTATAAGGCTGGATTGGTTCATCTTGCTGGTGAGTTGATCAATGAATTAAGGAGAAATGTTTTATTCGGTTGAGTTTTGGTTCTCTGCTGGATTCATGACTTGCAGATAATGATGAAGTCTGAGACTATAAAGTTTAGGTTTGAGTGGATTGTAAGGATTGATCATCGTATTGAAATGACTAAATATAACAATCATTAGAATGTAACACCACCAATTATGGCATAATTTTCGGCTGAAATTGATAAAAGCTAATTTTGAAAATAACATATTTTTGGGTATAATCCCAAATAGGGAAACAATATATGATAGTACCGTACCAAAAAAGGTAATAAATTGAACGATTTAACCCGGTGAGTACTCTCGTGTCAAAACTGCTTTGAGAGCAGTCTCCATTTTTGCAAAACTGCCTATGGAGAAAATACTGTAAGATCAGGCAAAAAATTTAGTAATCCATAAAATATAGTAACAAAACAGATTTAATCGGTCAGAAAAGGAAAGAGGATATAAAAGATTTTTAAAATATTTATAAAGTTCTGATCAAATAACTAGAAATCAAAGAGGGAACTAGAATAATGACCATAAAGATAATGAGGATCTAAAACATATTTAGATTCAAAATAATCAAATGTTGATCTAAAACAATTACTAAGTAGGAAGATAGAGTTACTAAATGATGTTACCTAGACATCAATAACTCAAACCTATTTTACCATGAGTTGGATCCTTCATCTTCTTCTTCCCGGTTAATCTAGTATTGCTCTTGGTAAGCTGATTTTAGTAATAGATAAATTAGATTTTTGTGAAGGAGAAGAAGGGACAAAAGAGTTAGAGAAACAAAATCCAAGAACAAATTTTAATTATCCAATTAACGAATTTTAAGTTTTTCTTGATACCCTTTACCTTCGTTCAGAAGAAGGGAAGGAAAGATAGGTACACATCGAAACTAGGAAAACAATACTCAATCTCTCATTTCCTTCAAAGTTTCAATAACTACTTTAACACCATAATCAATCTCTAGTGAGATTTAATCTTTGAAGTTAGAAAAAGTTAGAGAGATCTATGATTTACCGAATCGTAAGCTAGGGTCTTCTGGATTTTTCTTGTTTTGTGCTCTTTCACGAGTTAGAGAGTTTTGTTTCTATTTCACGATTTAGAGAGAGAGAGGGGATAAAAGTAGGATGCACGGTCTGAGACCTTACTACGTCCTTCTACTTCCAAGTTCTAATGAATTTTCTGCTAACATCATTATAAAAAACCTACCTCCAACTATGATACTGATCCAACACCATATCATCCCCAAAACTACTAAAGAAAAAAAACAAAGAATCCATCACATCAACGGCGCACAGCTCCACCCAAACTCAATCGCCTTTACAACCTCAAATCACAGTTTCTACTGTTAGGAAAATCTTATTCACGTTTCCCCAACCCCAATCGAATTAATCTAACAGAAACCCTATAAAACCCCAACAAAAATCCTGTAAAAACTAAATTGAAATTGTAGAAATTGTTGGTTGTGAGAGTGGATAGTTGATAGATGTCTAAAACACCTTGTTTATTATCTATTGTTTATGCTTTCTTTGTTATTTTTTTTATAAATTTTGTATTTTATGCTTGTTTTTGAGTTTTATAGGTACCTTGGAGTCATAAGAAGCAAAAGAAGAGAAATAGGAGCTCAAGGCATTTTCCGGAGTCATTTGGTGTTGGCGGAATCAAAGAATAGAAGTACACAAGTCTCAATTGTGTGAAAAATAGAGAATTACTAAGGGGCACCCAAGTTTATAAAGGAATAAAGAAGATTGCTAGGGGGCATCCTGTTTAAAGTATCTAATAAAGACAGGTTTCCATGTTTACTAAGGGGCCACCTATTCTCATTACTCAAACTAAAAATCTAGGTCGAAGTTTTCTATGAACATTCAGACCAAGT
The DNA here is from genome assembly GCA_023531435.1 of Papaver californicum. NCBI lineage: Eukaryota > Viridiplantae > Streptophyta > Magnoliopsida > Ranunculales > Papaveraceae > Papaver > Papaver californicum. Next base: position 915,848 of record JAJJMC010011034.1, on the reverse strand, counting down.
TTCTCACTAAACCAAGTCTCATCGACCTGTGCCTCCACCAGACCTTACCGCCGGCAATCTAAGAACTTGAAGTCCGGGAGAAAACGAGTGAAGGATGAAAGGAGAAGAAATATAAGAAGTGAAGAGATGAAGGTGTTTTTCGATGTTTTGTGAACCTATATAAATCCGAGATGGGATTGACTACAAGACAGGTATTTGAAGATGAGAAGGAGAAGATTTGGTTTGGCTCGAACTCGTGGTGGTTTAGGTTTGTTGTGTTTTTGGCAGACAAGAAAAGGTTGAAGACTGTGAGAAATCATATAGAGATTGGAAAAAATGAAGATGGGTTTCAAGGTCTAGGCGAAGTAAGATTTTGGTTATCAAATCAAGAAGACATCAAATACAAGAAGAGCATATTGAGTGCTTCCATTCGATTATGCGACGAATTTGAGTAAAATAGATTGTTGTGATAATGGATTGAAGATCAAGAAGAGCCATGGAGAGATACTTCTATGAATGAACGATTGTTATATGAAATTGGTTTGTTTTGAATGGTTTGTATGTGAATATATGCATTGCAGCATAGGAGAATATAAAAATGATTTTAATCATTGACAGTGGTGTATCTCCATCACCCACAAAATGCACAAGAAGTATTCGACGAATAGCCTGAATGAACCTGTTGGTTGAATTGAGGGGATAACGAAGGTTACAGAACTTACATGAGTTTATGAGTCTTGGGTTTTTTCGAACTTGAGTTTCTAGCGAGAAAATAGGTATTCAGAGTTTCGTAGGGTTGGATCAGAATTGAATTTGGAAAGGATTTTGTGCGGAAATTCAGTAAAGAAGGCGGTAAAAGCTTAAGATTTTGTATCGGATTAGGAAACTTGGGTATTTACCGATTTGCAAGATTTGAAATATTTAAAAGGGATGAATAGCTACAGAAAAAGACACCTCTCACGACTGCAGTTTTTACCACCAAACAGAGAGAAGCTTTGCTCTTCTCCAAACCCCTCACCACTGCACTCATATCACAGAGAAGAGCTCTTGCTCCTCTCCAACTTATCCATTCCAACCTTTACATTACTATCTCCTTGCATACCACTAGGCCACAACTACAACACCAACAGTTTGCGGTAGTACCACCATTCTGCAAGCCACATGCAACATCACTACCACACCACCAATACAACAACAACAACAACATTCCACCTGCTTTGGTTTAGTTGGTTTTAATTCTTGTTTTATATTATTTCTCTTTTACCATGAACTCCATTAGTTAAATATTTGTTTGATTAGGGAAGACTTTGAAACTATGTGATATGATTCAAATTAATCTTTTTTTCAATAATTTTTTATTGTTTGTCTTTTACCGAGCCTATGACCATGGATTGTTTGCGAGTGTTCAAACAGCCAATTGAATATCTTGTTTGCAATTCTAAATCTAGATCATTGAGTCGTAATTCGTAATTATTACGACAATTTAATCAAAAGTAGCGAAACACCAACGTTGCAATGGGATGTTGTGGATTTTGGTATGTGAAAGATAACCTTAAGTTAATATTTCGAACTTACGAATATGTGGTTAGGATCAACCTGACTCATAGAGCACCGGTCAATAAAGTTACACTAGAGAGCTTATTCAAAGTGGATTGATTGGCTAGAAACGAGTAGAGAACTTATTCTGCGAAGTGATCTTGGAGTCTAATGAAATTGTTGAACTCATAACTTATCTAGCGTTTTTAGTAAACATATTTTGAAGAAGATTTCACTTTTATTCATGTTCACTAGTGGAGAAAGAATCCTTAATCATTCTCATCCACATATTATATCCCTTTATTTGTTTTTGTAGATTTGCACTAGTTTATTTTCAGAGATTTAATCGAAAACTTTATTTCAACGCTCGCTAAGGAAAGAACCTGCTTATCATTATTCTACTAGTTAATGTAAGAAAGTAAGGAATATGTTTTTGACGAGTTTGACACCTCGGCCAAATTGGTGACGTTGCCAGGAATGATAGTTGTACTTTTAATTAGTTGTTTTCTAGTAATGTGCAGATGTCAGAGAGTTTTGAACTAAAAAATTATGATAGTGTATCCAGACTTATTCCAATTAATCATATTTATGATTTTTCACCCATTCAAAGGGAAGATATGAGGTCTAGAGACTCTATTGTGAGCAATGGTGGGAAACGTATTAACATTAGAAAACTCTCTAAAGGACATAATCAACTGGAAGAAGTTGGAGCATCAGAAGAGACTCTGCAAGAAATTAATAGGGTCATACAAATAGAACTCCAACGTCTTTGGGATATTGAAGATTATGAGGTTGACGAAAACTCCAATGACGATTACGAAGATGAACAACCTTTGAAGAATATTGATAATTTTGGTACTATCTCAACTCATGATCATAATGATCATTCTCCTATTCAAAAGGAAGAAGTTGAGTCTAGAAACACTAAAGTTATTGAGGGTAAGACTTATGTTGTGTATGAGAGCGATGATGATTATGACTTCTTTGTGCATACCACTTCTAATTCAGAAATAGTAAACACTTTGAATGAGAAGTCAACTTGTAATGAAGAACATAAGGAGTATGATGAATTACTTGGAGAAGATTTCGATTCTGATGATGAAGATTTGCAGGTTATGAAAGAAACTGATGAATAATGGCTTGCCAAGAGTCTGAATGAGGATGATATTTATGATGTAGGAAGATCGATGAAATATTTTAGAAGCAACGAGGATCCCGTAATGCGTGAGATTATGCAAGGTTTGTCTAATCCTTTATATTAATATTTACCTAATGATGATCCTCACATACTAGAAGTAGTTTCTCAAAGAGTTGTTAATCCGACTTTTAAGAAGGTACCTAATTTGGGGCTGGAATTGAATACTTCTAAAGTTCTTTCTGATTTCCTTGCATATCAGTATCCACCATATATGTTCGAGTCTAATACCATGCAGGTTTTCCAAGAGGAACACATAGAAGTTCCTTCCACTTATGTTTTGTATACACTTCCAAGTGTAAAATGAACTAAGTGTGGGGGTAACTCTTTTGGGATGACAGTTTCATTTTTCCCACTATATGCTAATATTCTTGTGAAGCTATTGTTAACAATGCAAATTGTTTTCTTGACAAATCCATAAATTTCAGATTGTTGTTATACGGGCGACCAGAGAGTCAAGAAGATATCCTGTTTTGGAGATGTAAACATTCCCGATGTAGTCTACGTGCCAAAAAAAGAAAAAAACTTTATATGAATATCTTTTTTAGGAGTAACTTTTACAAAGAGTATAACCTTGCAAAATCGATACTAGGTCGAATAATAATCTTATGAATCACATTCCCTTCTAGGCAGGTCAAATATTCAACTTCATCCCTTTCCTTCGTGGAAAGAGTTAGAGGGGGAGTTAAAAGTGTTTTAACTTGTATGTAACACAGTAACAAGGTTTGGTGGGTTGGACTGATAGTAAGATTGTCCAGTTTTTTATGTCTCCACGAAGAAAAGGCCCATCTTCACAAGAGTCCGACTTGGGAGTTGGTTGTAAGGCGTACGGAACAAAAAATTATAGACAACAAATGAATCTTCATATAGAAGAAATATGGAACTTTGAATGGTGAAGAAACAAGATTTCAAGTAAAGCTTGTGATAAAGGGGTTTACACAAAGAGAAGGCATAGACTACAATGAAGTATTTTCTCATGTTATTTTAAACATAGTTCTATCACAAGATTACTTGATATAGTTGTTCTGAATGATCTAGAGTTGGAACAAATAGACGCTAAAACAACTTTATTACATACTGGATTGGAAAAATGTACTTATATGCAACAACCACAAAGGTTTTAAGCTCTTGGAAACGAAGATCTTGTATGTTTGTTGAATAGATCATTATATGATATGTTAGAGCACTACTTGGTTGAACCTACCAAGTGTTGATATATCAAGTTTAGTTCCAAAACTCACTGCTTGAATTGCTTACTAAAGTAAACTTTGTTAGGTTAAACTTAGGACATACAGATGTTGAGACATGCTCTAGTTACTCATTAAAGAATAAGCGAAGACATCATTCTTTAAACTGATTTTAGTAACTATTGACGATTGTTCCATTTCTATCATGCTCTTACAGTCTTATTCATTGAAAACATAATATGCGAAGTTTGTTTACATAGGCTTTAGTAGATAGTAAAAATGTGAAGGAACCAAGTACACCACCATATTCTTCAGTACGAAATCTATAGACAATTTCCTTGTATGAACTTCAATCCAAGATTAAAGCGGACAAGAAAATATCCTTGGATAATCTCTAAAAGAGATTCTTAAATCATAAAGGACTGATTAATGAACAACTTACTTGTACTTTTACTTATAAAAATAAAATTAATATGATGCGGGACCTCGTCCAGTTTGAACACCCTCAGTACTAAGTCGCTATAAACACTAACCTACTATAGGATTTCGGTCTGGAATGTTGTTGAGACATAATGAACCCTTCGTGATACTCTACTGCAGTTGTGCCCCTACGTTTTTTAATTCTCGTAAGAACCTACGCATTTGATTCCCCTAGTTGATGTCCTTTACACCCATATGAGTTTCTCCGCAGTCCGTCGTGAAGCCTAGTGCTACCCTACCTACAACATGACGTCTAGTGATTTCCTTTATGATTCTAGATCAAGGATGTAAAAATCAATTCCCTGAATTTAAACGAATCTAAATCCAAGTTAGGGTTTATTCTCTTTAAAACTTATAGAGATACTTTATCTTTTATCTACAAGAATCAAGTCAAAAACTTAATCTATGATGTATTCTGTGAAAAACTCACAAACAAGATTTCAATTGATAATTGTTATACTCAATCGTGTTTGTAGTTTTCTATCAAACCTGGATTTGATATGCAATTCATTAATGGTCTTATTCAGAAGAGACGGACCTTAGAATAGACAATTATTATATATAACACAAATACATATATAAGTTATTCAACTATCTTTCTTCAAGATAGGTGAACATGTGTTTCACGAATCCCAAGTGAAGTCTTTCAAATTCGGACCTTAAATCACAAAGATTCCTAGGTCTTTGGAGGATAAAATTTACAACAAGATACACAGGAGTGTAGGAATATAGTTTTATGTGTTCCTAATGTCTCCAATTTATAGAAATCAATCAAGGTTGGGTTGCTTAAGATATAAGTAATAAATTTATAACTCTCAATTGCTAAATCAAAGTCATTTTATATTCATGGTTTGAAGTTGTAGACAATTGTTATCTCAAGTTAATTCTATGAAGAGAATTACTACCAAAGGTAACTTCAAACTTTCAAGAAAGAACTAGATTTTCCAACAAAATGAATTTGATAAGAAATAACAATTTGTAAGTGTATGGAAAGTTTACCTTAAATAATCAAATAAGAATGAATGAGCCCTAAGATGTGGAGTTATGGGTTGTCTCATCAAATTTAGGTCCATGAACTCATGGTAGAGTCTTTGGAACAATCAGAGAGAAAATAGAACTCATAAACTTTGCAGGTTCACGAACTCAAATGAAAATAAAGTTACTGGAGCATTCAAACTTGTTAGGTTCATGAACTCACCATATTAGGTTCACGATCTCAAATGCTTAAATAAGTTACAGGAACATTCAAAACTTGTTAGGTTTGCGAACTCAAATGCTCAAAAATTACAGGATAAATTTTCTTGTACTAGGTTCACGAACTCAAATAAATTTGAACCCAGGATAAGGTTTTGCGACCTCACACTTTTAGGTTCGTAAACTCAAATGTTAAAAAGGTCTTGGTGGAAATTCTCTTCAATAGGTTTGCGAACTCAAGTGACTTATAACTTTATTATTTAAGTTCCACAAGCTATGGAATCACAAACTCAATTCTTAATTTCGTGAAATGAAATGATTGAAAATCATCATTAGTAAACTACCAAAAGAAAACCTTACAAGCTCAAAAATAAATTTGAAAGCCTTGAAATTTTCATTGACACCTATTTTTTTCCTCGAGCTTAGTGTCGAGTTCTAGACAAGCAACTTCTTGGAAGTCGAAACATCATTAGACTTAGCAGAAGCTAATCCGTGATAAGATCTTCTTTGATTATGATCATTTACTAAAGTCCTCGAGTTTTCCTATGATAGATAGATATATAGATATATGTAAACGAGTTCAAAAGGAAATATCTTCGTTACTCACCTTGATAAAGTTCGTGTAATCTTCAATTCTTCATCCGTCTTGAGTAAATCGGAAAATTCTAAGATTCTACTACCTAATTTTTTCCAAACAGAGGCTGACTTTAGTAGACTAAATCAAAAAATAGTTTTGGAAACTAAAATATGATAACATACTTGATATTTAACACAGCAGGAAACAACTAGGAAAATAACTAAACGTTGTTTTCTAAGAACACCGATAATTGGAGAAGAAACTTCTCTCTTTTTGTTTTTTTTAAATTAATAATGGAAGAAAAAGGATAACTTAATGGGCAGTGCTAAGGTGCCTATTTATAGAAAAACTTAAAAAATAAAATCCTACTAGAACTAGGAAATCTAAACCTAAAATAGAATCTTTAAACAACAAGGAAACCTAAAACTATTAGAAACAAATAGAATCCTTAAGCAACAAGGAAAGCTAAAACTATTAGAAACAAAACTAGTAAATATTATCATTACTCATGTCCTACGTCAGTCCCTCCCACTTGATAAGAACTCGTCCTCGAGTTATCAACAGGATAAAGATTTTTCTTCTCTCGAAAATAATCGTATAAATCTACCACATTAAAAGTACTTGAAATCCCGAAATTAGAAGGTAGATCCCGAAATAGAATAATCGTTAATATTTTTTATAATATTTTAAGGGCCATACTTCTTAGGTTTCAACTTGCTATAAGTACCAACAGGAAAACGCTCCTTGCGCAAGAAAACCATCACTTGATCACCTTCCTTACTTCCTTGAGAGCTAAAACTGTTTTTCATGAATGAAATAGAGTTTTGAGTGAGCTGCTTTCCGCGAGATCCATTTTTTGCATCCTATTTTGTACAATAAGATTTTTCATGGTCATCATCAGAGTCTAAGCTAACTTCATCAGTATCAGTGTCTCCACTAGCTGACTTGTTATCACTTTGCCTAGGTACACAGTTTCTCCAGGTTGCTCACCATTCTGCTTGTCTTGTTGGTCACCATTTTTCTGTTCATCTTCCTCATTTTGTGCATCATACTGGTTAATCATATTTTCTAGAACTCCAAATACACTATTAACATCCATAAGGGTTGAATCATCAAACCCTGTAAATGCTTCGAATACTTGAGAAACACCAAGAGCCGGAGGATTAGGAGGTGAAGGATTGGGTGGGGGCGGTTCTTCCTTGCTGGTTTTGATCTGCCGAAGGTTCTGATTTTTCATCTCCCTTCTTTGGAATATTTTCTGCTTCCTTGTCTGTAGGAGGAGCCTCAAGTGAAGATGCCGCAACTGGCAATGATTCTTCTATTTTTGGTGTTGTATCCTTCTGATCAGTTGAATCATCCTTGTTTTTTCCATCAGAGTGTTCGAGATCATTATCCTCCTTTTTGCTTGAATCAGCAGTTGCACTGTCCTGATCCGGTTTCACCTGCGCACCACCAGAATTGTCAGTTTCAACTGTATCCTCACTATTATCGTGCTTGTCCAACGTACTGCATGTTTCTGCCTCATTTTGATCAGCCAACGAATCTATATGTTTTTCTTCGACTTTTTGATCTTTGGATTCACCCTTTTCCTGATCTTTGTCTAGCTTCATAGATTGATTCTTATCATCGGTATCATCAGATGGTCCATTACCCTGTTTCTTCGACTCCGAAGTTTGAACATCATTTGATCCACTTGCAGGAGGTGCAGGAGGTGAAGGTTCTCCAACTGTTTCTGGGTATTTACTTCAAGTCTGATAAATTTATCTGACTAGCATCCATAATTCTAACAGCATTTACTTTCATCCCCTTAGTTTGTCCATCGCAGAAACAGCAGCTGCCAGCTTTCCACGAACGTCTTCTGGCACAACTCCATCTAGAGCCATCTTAAGAGTTTCTCCTCGCTCCATGGCCATAAGGACCTTTCTCTTCTGTTCTGGTGATAGTGTACCAGGCATAGTCACATCAAGCATGTTCATTACCAATTGTGCACTCTGTAGAACTTGGCTTTCTTCGTTAACAATAGGAACGTACCCTTCCTCTTTGACTACTTCAGCATCAGTTGAGCTACTATGTTTTGATTCATCACTTTCCCCCACTTTTTGTGTTTCAGAGTGGTCGGGTAATTCTTTTTGTGATCTTAAACAAACATTAGCTACTTTATCGCGCATAGGAGGTAGCTCATTAGGAGGGTCATCAGAAATAATATCATTAAAGCCCACTAGTAGCTGATGTATGATTTCTGGAATCTCTGGCTTCGGCTCCTCACACAATAATACTTATTTCAAAACCATAACATGTATTTCACCCACTTCTTTATACTCGGTCTCAAAATCATCCCAGAGTCTGCAATTGTCAAGAAAGAAGTACCCTCAACTTTGGAAGTTTTGGGACTGTCCCACACCTTAGGACTCAAGACAATCTTGTGACCCTTCCACGTAAAGGAATAAACATTCTCTTTACCTCGATATGTGCTGTCTACATGAAATTTCCACGACCTACCCAATAACACATGACTAGCATCCATATCTACCATATCAAAAAACAATTCTTCGCAGTAAAACTTTTCGATGAACAAAGTAACATAACATATCTCGCTCACTTCTTCTAACGGACCCTTCTTAATCCAACCAATCTTATAAGGAGTCTCCCGCTTCTGTGTTGGTAATCTACCAACTTATGAGATATGAGTATTTTACTACTGCCATTGTCGACTATTAACTTGCATATTGTCTTCTTGATTGAGAAAAAAGATCGAAAGATCTTATGTCGCTGCGTGGGAAAATCCTGTTTGGGTGCCAACAATACCTCTCTCTCCACTACACAGTTAGCATGTTCGCCGTCCTCTTCTGCCCAATCTTCGTCTTCGAATCCCTCTTCACCTTGCTCTTCTGTTTCATCTAGACCGCCTTCTATCCCGTCAACCATGTGTACTGTCCTACCCCTTCCATCTGGAAACCTGTTAGACGTATGTTCTGGTTTACGACATTTGTAGCAAATCAAATGTGTAAGTTGTGCGTAAGGATTGGTACTCCCCTGAACTTCCTTCTGAATAACAGTGGATGGCTTAGTTCTTGGTCTACTACTTACATCACGTGTCCGCACAGAACGTTGAGTAGATTGATTCGAAGATGCATTCTGACTATACGATGAGGATGAACCAACACGATTAGACTTCCTAAAAGGTTGAACTGTCCGCTCTGTCATCTCTGCCTTCACAGCCATATTATGTGCCTCATCAACACTCCTCAATACTTGCAACTCGATTTTCTCCCTCAACAAAGGTCTCAAACCGTTCAGATAACGCGCAACACGTTGAGTTCCAGTTTCCATTAGATTGTTTCGAGCAGAAAGTCTATTGAATTCTGAAGTATAATCAAAGACGGATCGATTAACTTGGTAGCAATTCTGATATAATTGGAACAAATATTGTTTATAATCTGGAGGAAGGAATCTTCCCATCATCAACTTCTTCATCTTTCTCCAACTCCTGACAGCATCTTTACCTTGTCTCCTTCTATTAGTTTATAACTGATCCCACCATGCCGCTGCGGAAGACTTTAGTTTATATGCAACCAGCTTCACCATCCTGTCTTCACCTATCTCCATCATCTCAAAGAACCTTTCGACTTCAGACAACCAATCGAGAAACTCTTCAATTTGAAGGTTCCCAATAAAAGCAGGCAGATCCGCTTTAAACCGATACTCATTCTCAGGTCTTCTTTGATGATTCCTATGGTTACCTCTGTACTCATCGTCCGAATCAGATTCATCTGCGTTAGCATGTGCTTGGAGATTATCCGGTACTCGACCTCTTCCTCTGCCACCGCCTCTACCGCTACCTCTTGCTGGGTTAACCCTAGGATGTTCTTCTCTGATTAGCCGGTTTTCTAGATTCAGAACTTCATTCGGATTTCGTAAGGTGGCCGAGTTAGTTGCGATTTGATTCAACGTATGTTGAATCTCATCGGACCTCAATGTATGAGTGTTGGTCGCATTCCAGATTGCTTCAAAACCTGCAACACCCGCACCGTCATTAGGGATTGGGTTTACGTTGTCTCCCCCGCCGTTTACCATCAGAACAAACCCTCGAAATCGAGGTTAAGCTCTGATACCAACTAACTCAGCAGGAAACAACTAGGAAAACAACTAAATGTTGTTTTCTAAGAACACCGATAATTTGAGAAGAAACTTCTCTCTTTTTGGGTTTTTTTTATTAATAATGAAAGAAAAAGGATGACTTAATAGGAAGTGCTAAGGTGCCTATTTATAGAAAAACTTAAAAAATAAAATACTACTAGAACTAGGAAATCTAAACCTAAAATAGAATCGTTAAACAACAAGGAAACCTAAAACTATTAAAAACAAATAGAATCCTTAAGCAACAAGGAAACCTAAAACTATTAGAAACAAAACTAGGAAATATTATCATTACTCGTGTCCTACGTCAATATTCCAAGATATGTTGGTTCAACTGAGCATTCTCTCTAACAGATAGATGACTTGATAATGATCAAAGTATCGAAGAAATGGTATACACTAGTTGTTTCTACAACTTATTGTATTGAGTTACATAGTATAGTTTTCGTGATTTTGATATAACACTAATCTGATACTTGTTTAGTGTTGAACTTTTGGATTGAATTATGCTCTGAAAACATGTTAGAAAGCAATTTCGTAAACATGATTAAAAACTAGTTTGAACTCGAATTAACTTTCGAATTCATAAAAAAGATTCAGGACCGATCCCATTTCAGGATCTATCCCAGGACCGATCCTAGAACTGATCCCAGGTCTGGTCTCAAATTTGATCCCAATACCGATTCTTAATTTTGAATTGTGTTTTCAGACTGTCTGTTTATTTCTTTGATAAACAGATTTCGAAGTTGGAAAAAGTTGGAATTGGAAAGTTCATATGCAAAGAAATATTGAACACGTATTTAACTTCAATATTTTATCGTACATATTTAATTCCTTTGATACTCAAGGCTAGATGATGGTTTATATTTTGAGATTGATTTTCTTCATTATACTTAGTATAAAAACTGATGTACCTTCCTTTTGCAGAAGATTGCACATAACTAGTTGACTAATTTAGTTAAGTACATGGATTTTCAACTAGCTAAATATGGTTGTTATACTAGTAGGATATCTCAAATATTAATGTGGAACATATTATTGATTATATATGTTGGAAATAATGTTTTGTATTTATTACAAATGAGTTATATACATGTTAATATGATCATATAATATCAAGATCTATGCTATTTTTGGAAATGTTTTTATAGCATAACTTTTAATTTTCGAAATTGGTATATGTTGTTTCAATCAAGTCTTGGTCATAACTCTATAATATCAAGAAGCACTAGTTGTACCGTCGATGGGGAACTAAATTGTTATTTAGTTTTCTTTGATTATACTTGTTAACCTGGCGCATAATTATCTTCATGATAAGTTATTGTTTATTCCATCGACATTCGATCTTCAGCAATAAGGTAACTTTAAAACTTTGAAGATTGGACCATAACAGATTCATTGATTCAAAATTTGTTGATAGAACTGTTAATTTTCCAACGTTAACAGATTTCGTTCTGTGCGACAAAGCATATAACGAATCAAGTTGATTGTGTAGGTTGTTACTTTTAAAGATTAAGAAGAATGAAGACTTTGAAGATTTGAAGACTTTGATATTTTGACTTACTGTGACTATCTGTGATTTGATTGTCTGGGACTTTGACAAGCTTTTATTTCGACAAACATAAATCTTGTGGATCTGACAAGTGGTTTACTTCGGTAAATGATGTGGTTTGTAGATGTTGTAAGAATGGATTTGTTTCAGAACTTGTGAAGATTTGACTTTTAGATTCAAATTCTAATAATTAAACTAGAAAACTCAAAACAAAGTTAGTATCAAGATTAAAAAAAAAGCACTGAGACTCAGGATTCCACCATTAACCAATTAAAGTGATTCAATCTAATCAATATTCATGCAATTCTTTACATTTAAAGTGATTCTAATATGTTGCAAAAGTAGATTTTTAAAGTAACAATTGTAAATCGAAAGTACTGAACATCAACAACCCTAGGCTAAGCATGCTCTATCAAAAGAAATCACAACTGTTTAATAAAAATCCTCAAATCAATTTTTAATCAATGGAAGAAATCAATTAAAATAAAAATATACCACTTTTCTTGAAACAATGGCTTCCTCCGTCGCCTCAGCAAAGGGGTTTAGCTCCTCATATTAATCACTTGTTCAAAATAAAAATTCATGGCTCAAAGTGTTTACAAATGATGAAAAAGGAGAAAAAATAAAAAAAAACGAGTTTGCAATGTTTATAGGCGTTACAGACTCACTGTTACAAAGCAAGGCTGAAGATATATATTCCAAAAATGAAGATATTCGTTTCTAATGGATGAAGAAACCGTGGCTGAGAGGTTGAAGAAACCGTTGACGTAGCCTCTGTTCTTCGTGTTCTTCAGCGGCAACATAAAAAAATTCTCTAGATTGATTTTTCTTCCTTCTCTTCGTCTTCTGAGCTCTCCATGAACTGGGGCGCCCCACCCTCTTATTTGACTCCCCAACACCTATTTATACACCACAACAACCAAAAATATCTCATAAAAGATTCTCATTTACTTTGCAGTTACGGATATAATTATTCTTTCCTTTTATTTTTTCTTTGTCTGTGCAGCTGTAAATCTCTCTCCATCTTACAGAATAAAATCTAGGATAATATATCTTCTCCCAATCACTGTGTATCTTCCAAATATCCCGAGTATTTTCTTTCCGTGTGAAGCCGAGATAAACATGAAAACTTCCCTTTTTTTTTACGTGAAGAAATCAATTACCATCCATGTTTTATGCTAACAGGTTAATACCAAACCGAATCCAAGATAATCTCCATAAAATCTCGTCCAATACTTCTCAAAAAAATCTTCACAGACGTGACAGAAAATCTTCCGCCAAGTTCTGTTTTAAAATGGTGAAGAAGGTGTTCCCTGAATCCAAAACGTGGGTGTCGTTAACCACTGGAGTGCCCCTATACAAAGTTAGGGTACCTTTAGTAAATTTTCTCGGGTGCCTTTAACATATTTTTCCAAGCTAATTTTATAAAAATGTTTCTTTCAGACAAACACCTACACACATATAAAATACCATAATAAGTATAAAAATGAGCACAAACATTAAATAAAATTGAGACAAAACAGACAAAAAAATGTGTCTAACAGTAAACATAAATCTTGTGGAACGAGTGGTTTGTGATTTCCCACAAACGTAAAGCTTGTAATCGAGTGGATTACTTCGATAATCATAAATCTTAATTGGATCAAGGAGTTTCAGATTTGTTATATCTTGGTATTCCAAATATAAACAGAAGACCCTTTACATGTTATATATTCACATATATCTATGATTTGTGATTGGTATGGAGTTGGTATCAAATAGGATTGTCCTTTAACTGTTTGATAGACGTCCTAAAGGAAATCTTAGTCGGACCAATTGTAAGGTTGGTGGCGATCATTTTCACGATGGATTGTGAAGCAACTCTTGGTGGACTCTGTTAAGGGATTCACGTGTGTTGACCAGATTGGTTGTAGGCGCAGGGATACTGAGAAAACTGAGTAACTAGGGGTATTTTATTTGTTTTCAATTGCACGAGGTTAGGGGTAGGCATTTGTGTAACGACTTAATTATGAGAGTATTCAAAATTGGACTAGGTCCCGGGGTTTTTCAGCCAAGCAATTTTCCTTTCTTAACAAAATTTTGTGTGTTTGTGTTGTTTACTTTCCTTCTGCATTATATTTTTTTATCTTTATAATTAAAGTAAAACACTAGTACGTTAATCACCTTAGCGATCGGTAACTAGTTCAATCTCGAACTAACATTATATCAAAGGTGTGTCTGATATAGGTTAAATAAAAAAAATATTGGTGGTTTACTCGGAACCCTCGTATTTTTAATTGGTATCAGAGGGAAAAAAAACTCATAAATCTAACAATCCGCATTTGGTATGATCCAACCTATAAGACATGAGTCAGAATCAGGGTATGGAAAAACCGAAAAAAAACTAAATTAACATATCAAAATACTTTGACACTGTAAGTCCAGAAGTTTCTTATGTAACTATATCATCATCTCATGAAGCTTCTCGAGATAAGATGATTGAAAGTTCATATTACATGTCTGATGAGTTTGATTTAGAAGTAGAAAGAGAAGCCGAAAAAAAGTTAGCAAACTCCTAAAGCCAATTAGTCTTCTTACCACCGATGTTCATAAATTAAAAAAAGAAAAAGTTAATACATATTTCAAGATGCTACCACAAGAGTAAGTTTGTGGGGTTCAACACTTTTATGGATGTGTATAAAATTCTCTCTTCCTCTGATTCCTAAGGAAATAGTCGACAATAGGATCCGTCAGATACTATATAAGTTAAGCTAAGAAGTTCATGTGCTTAGAAATTTTTAATCATAATGTTAATACTTAATCAAAGGTGGATGAATCTTTTAAACATTATCAGCTTACATGTGTTAGTATTTATACTAATTTTGGGAAGAATCGTTTGATAAAAGACAGAACAAGAATGGGTAGTTGCTGCTCATTTTAAGTTGATTAAAATACTAACTTGATGACTTTAGTTCATGTTTAATTAATGTATGAATTAGGAAAGACATTTAGCAAGGGAGGAAAAAACACATCGATGTCTGGTATTATTTTATCAAGGTTGCAACCGATCAAAGAAGAGGATATAAAATTGCTTAAGATTCCTACAACTAATAACTCTGTAAAGATGTTGACGGAACCAAGGGAAGAAGCACAACCGGGATTCCCTTAGCGGGAGCCTCCCCCAACAACCCAATAATTTTTCTTTTGAAGCCTATTTCTACTTGGCCCAAATTCTATGTACTAAAATAAATTCATTGATTGAAAAATAAGAGAAAATTCTAAGGTTTCGGATTCCACTACTTTTGATGTTTGTAAGACTAATTAATCACTACTTCAACTATTACTCTATAATTACTCAAAACCTTATTGATTCCAATCTCAAGCTTTGTAAGATTTATCGTTTTATAACTTATTATTACAACTTTCGTTGTCAAGCCAAAAGTCTAATTCTCCTTCGCTTTTAAAATATCTTATAAAATATCAACAACCTAATGACTATTTAGAACAATTATTTTGAAGCTTTTAAAAAGAAAATTATTAATCGTTGAGAGCACAAATATGGAGTAATATATCAAAGAAATTGAAAACTAGTAGTTACACATCAAAGATAGTTTCCTCCTACACTTTAGAGAAGAGATTTAGCCACTCATAGAAAAAAGAAAAAAAGAAAATTTTGAAACATATTGAATTATTAAAGTGTAAAGAGCATACAATTTTCTTTGTTGATTAAACGACAAATTTCAAATGCAGTGAATAAAGCACGGCTCTCGGGTGCAGCTGATTAAGACTGCTTACTAGTGCTGTTGAAGAACGACAACTTCAATGTGTATTAAGCTCCAGAACTGTTGTAGACACTGTGGCAGGAACCGTTGCGAAAGAGATTAAATTTAAAAGAAAAGGTGACGGAGAACCTTAATTATTTTCACGAACTGAATTTTTTTATCTTTCTCTCTGTGGCTTCTCTCTCTAGCTTGGTCACCACTACTCGATTCCAGCCTCCTCTATTTGTATTACATCGACCATATCTTCTCCAAATCTTCCCTTTAATGCATAAAAAATCTTGGCAGATCAAGATGATCTTTTTCATCACTTCAGTGATATTTTTCTGATTTGTCTTAAACTTTTTTGTATAAGATAGAGACGCAATAAAAGCAAATTTTTTTATTCCCGAAACAAAACAGGGAGCTTGCGTGAACTTTGTTTTTCTTTCCTATTTCGAGAGTTTCCTTCTTGTACAACTCTTTCTCTTTAGGCAAGAATATAATTGTGTTATAACGAGATAACTATCACTTTATTTCTTCTAAATATCCTTCCAAATCACGTTTCCAACATAAGCAGATGCAATTTGAATCTTTCCCGCCAATTCTTTATGTTTGAATCTTGAGAAGGGGTGCTCTTATCCAATGCATGGGTGCCTTTTAACAACTTGGGGTGCCCTAATATTTTTTGGGTGCCTTTATCACTTTTGAAGGGTGATTGTAACACTTTTCAAGCCATCTTTTCCACTATTACCAATTCACAAAAATACATACAAAAGAACACTATTAGTACAAAAGTGGAGTAATAACAATATAAATGTGAGACCAATTAAGACATAAAATTGTGTCTATCAAATACCCCCAAACTTATTATTTGCTAGTCCTCTTTCAAATATAATCTAGAAAATAAAAATCCTAACTCACTGTCGCAGGCATCGCGATTGCACTTAGCATGTGCAACAATCCTTTAAACCCATAGGTGTCCCTATCAGACGAGTTTTGTCTTGTGAGGGTTTTAAAGAGATATACCCACAAAACCTTTACTCCAAACTCTAGCTACTTGTGAACGATTGAGGGTAGACACTAAACATGCTATTTAGTTGGCTACAAAATTCTTTGTCTATAAGAGGAATTACCCTGTTTTGAATCCAATTGTTGTACACAGGTTTTTACTCAAGCGTACTAAAATTCATATATAAGAAAAAAAAGCACTACTCAGAAATCGTACAATGGACCACGATACTCGGAATATATCAAAGTTCATGCACATGAATAGATTTAGAAGATGGATATGGAGATGATGAAGTTTGCACATGTGGACTAAGGTGAACGGTGTTTCCCATATTTGTCTGAATGTTGTCGCCAGGATGAACCCTGATGGATTGAGATACGCTCCCTCTGGTCTAAATCCTTATACTAATATTTACTCATCTGGTATATACAAGGGCCACAGTGGTCGATTTATAATTATTTCATTTCATTTATTTTTTAGTTTTTTTCGGTCTCAATTAAATACAATAATGGAGCTTGATCTCAATCACTCTACTTCATCCTAACGACAATAACAATTCGATACTACTGTCCCACCAAATCACTTAGAGAAACACAAAATTGCAAAAATAAAAACAGAAGGTCATATGGTTATGATGATTCCGAGAAATGGTGACGACTATAATGTTATTTCAAACACCTAAGCTTTTTCCTTTTATGAATAGACCATTTAGCTGGGTCCCTCAACTCCTACAACCAAATTTTTTGTTTCCATCTACTTAGGATGGTTGGTGTCATCCTGAATTGTTCACAAGTTTCTAAATTTTGGAGTGTTTGGTACAACTAAAAATTTAATTTTTTTTTCCATAATTGGACTTAAATAGAACATAGTCCTCGATGTTCTAAAGATAATGAATAAGAACTTGAACAAAAAGAAGTATCGAGCAAAGTAAAAGAGATATGGAAAGATATAACAGCATTGTGTACCAAAAGCATATGGGTTGTCTCCCATATAGTGCTAAGTTTAACGTCTTCAGCCATACTCGGTTACCTTGCAGATTAGTCCTAATAGACAGGATCATTCAGTTCTGATTCTTCCACTGCATGGGTGGTCAACTCCAAAAATGATTTCAAACGTTGACCGTTAACTTTGAAACTTTCTTCATTCTTTGGATTTTCAACTTCTATTGTGCCATGTGGAAAAACGATCTTGACATAGTATGGGCCGGACCACCGGGATATTAACTTACCAGGAAAGAGATGTAAACGAGAATTGTACAAGAGCACTTTTTGACTAGGTTCAGATGACTTTCGAATAATCGATTTATCATGAAATTTTTTAGTTTTCTCCTTGTGTATTTTCACATTTTGGTAAGCATCATTACCAATTTCTTCTAACTCATTGAGTTGAAGTCTACGGTTGTCACCAACGGTTGGTAGGTCAACGTTTAGCCATTTAATAGCCCAATAAGCATGTTGTTCTAATTCTACAGGTAAATGGAAGGCTTTACCGAAGACAAGTCTATACAGAGACATCCCAGAGGAGTCGTAAAAACGATTCGGTAAGCCCACAAAGCTTCTATTAAGCGCAAAGACCAGTCTTTCCGAGTGGGGTTTACGGTCTTTTCTAAGATTTGTTTTATTTTCCTATTAGACACTTCTATTTGGCCACAAGCTTGCAGGTGGTAAGGTGTAGAAACCTTATGAGCACTGGAGTACTTTTTCATGAGAGCTTCAAAGGAAAGATTAAAAAAATGGGACCCTCCTTCACTAATAATTGCTCTAGGCATACCAAATCGAGAATATAAGTTGTCTCTAACAAACTGGATCACAACGTGGCGATCGTTTATCTTGGTAGCTATGGCTTCAACCCACTTGGACACATAATCAACATCTAGCAGAATACAAAAGTTGCCAAAAGAGTTAACAAAGGGACCCATAAAATCAATACCCCATCAACATCTAGTAGAATTCAATGGCATCACATTACGGTAGGTCAACTTTCCTAATTTCTGACATCTTTCACAACTTTGACAAAATGTGTGGGCATCTTTGAATAAATATGGCCAATAGAAACCAGACTGCAAGACCTTAATAGTTATTTTCTTTGCACTAAAATGACCCCCACAAGTTCCAGAATGACAGAAAGTGAGCACACTGGAGATTTTGTTGTCAGGAATGAAACGACAGATGATATGATCTGGAAAATATTTGAATGAGTACGGATCATCCCAGAAAAAATGTTTAACCTCAGACAAGAACTTTACTCTATCTTGTTTAGACCAATTCTCAGGCATTTGACAGCTACCAAATAATTAATAATATCAGCAAACCACGGTAACTGAGAGATGGAAAACAATTGTTTATCAGGGACTGCATCAAGGAATGGTCTCTCATCATCTCGAGACTCAACAAGGATACGAGATAAATGGTCATCTACTATATTTTCAGACCCCTTTTTATCACGAATCTCTTGAGTCAATTCTTGTAACAGTAAAATTTATCTAATCAGTCGAGGCTTCAAGTCATTCTTACACAAAAGATACTTGAGCACGACATGATAAGACTAGACTAGACTATAACCTTTGACCCAAGAAAGTATGATCTAAATTTATCAAGTGCAAACACGATGGCTAACAATTACTTCTCAGTGGTTGTGTAGTTCATCTGGGTATCGTTTAGGGTTTTACTGGCATAATAAATCACAGAAGGTGCTTTATCACGTCGTTGGCCAAGGACAGGACCAACTGCGTAATCAAAAACATCACACATGAGTTCAAATAGGATTTTCAAATTAGGTGGTCGGATTATTGGGGCAGAAGTTAACGAAGATTTAAGCTTCTCGAAAGGTTTAATACAAGCTTCATCAAAAATAAAGGTAGTATCTTTAGCAAGTAGGTTCGACATAAGTAAGGCAATCTTGCTAAAGTCTTTGATGAAACGACGATCAAATCCAGCATGACCAAGGAAGGATCGAACACCTGTTACATTCTTAGGAGGCCTTAATTTAGAAATTAGGTCAACCTTGGCTCTATCAACTTCTATTCCCTTAGCGCACACCACATGTCCTAACACTATTCCATATTTAACCATAAAATGACACTTTTCCTAGTTTAGGACTAAGTTCTTTTCTTTACAACGTTTTAGAACTAGTGTAAGGTGGTGCAAACATTCATCGAAAGAAGAACTGAAAACCAAAAAATCATCCATATAGGCCTCAAGAAACCGCTCCACCATGTCCGATAAGATACTTAGCATGCAACGTTGGAATATTGCGGGTGTATTGCATAACCCAAAAGGCATACACCTATAAGCAAAAGTACCAAATGGACATGTGAAAGTTTTTTTCTCCTGGTCTTCTGAGCTATGGGGATTTGGTTATATCCATAGTATCCATCCAGAAAACAGTAATGGCTATGACCACCTAATCTTTCTAGCATCTGGTCAATGAATGGTAGAGGAAAATGGTCTTTCCTAGTGACTGAGTTCATCTAACGGTAGTCTATACAAACTCTCTACCCAGTAGTAAATCGGGTGGGGATCAATTCATTGCTCTCATTCTAAACTACTGTAATCCCAGACTTCTTTGGGACAACCTGGACAGGGATGACCCATTTACTATCAGAGATGGGGCATATGATACCCGCATCTAACAACTTGAGCACCTTTGTACGGACAACATCTTTTAAGTTGGAGTTCAATTGTCGCTGCATTTCTCTTGAGGTTTTGGCACCTTCCTCTAGGTAGATTTGGTGCATACACTCAGCAGGACTAATACCTTTCAAATCTTCTATGGTCCATCCAAGGGCAGTCGTGTGCTCTCGGAGAACACTAACTAGTTTACTTTCTTGACCAGGCTCTAAATCAGAGGCAATTATGGCAGGAAGTGTATTATCATTACCTAGAAACACATATTTCAAAGTATCTGGTAACGACTTTAATTCAATGGTGAGAGCTTTAACTAAAGATAGGACGGGCTTATCTGTAGCGGGCGGCAGAAGTTCAGGTTTACGTTGCCATTTCCCATAATCCAAAACTGGTGCAGAATCTAACAACGCATTAACTTCTTCAAAATGACTATCCTCATCATAGTAGGCTCCAAAATAGGCAAGCAGGCCTCTAATAGATCATTAACACTATTGGTGCTAAAAGTTTTCTCAACTAGAGAATCAATCATGCAAACAGACTCACAGTGGTCATGGTCTGAAGGGGTTTGGAAGGCATTAAAAACATTTACCGAGATTTTCTGATTGCCAGAAGAAAATTCCACTTGAACGTTTTTACAATTGATTATAGCATTAGCAGTAGATAAAAATGGACGACCTAAGATGATCGGAATATTGATCTCTCAGTCTAAGGTAGGTTGAGTGTCTAGAATCACAAATTCAACTGGATATACAAAGTTCTCTACCTGAACCAACACATCTTCAAGTATTCCAGGTGGAATCTTGATTGATATATAAGCTAACTGAAGTGTAATCCTAGTTGGTTTCATCTCACCTAGTCCAAGTTGTTCGTATACCGAGAATGGTAAAAGATTCACACTAGCCCCAAGATCTAAAATTGTATTTTCTATCCATTGATTGCCTATAGTACACGTAACAGTGGGACAACTAGGATCGTTGAATTTGACTGGGTACTGCTGTGTAGGTAGGGAATTAACTTGTTGGGTCAAGAATGCTTTTTTACTGACACTCATGTCTTTTTTGACCGTACACATATCCTTTAGGAATTTGACATAAATTGGCATATGTTTAATTGCATTTAACAGGGGAAGGTTGATCTTAACCTACTTAAAGATGTCTAGGATTTCATCATAAATGCCAGGATTTTCCTTGGCAAGCCTTTGGGAAAATGGTGTAGGTGGAGTAAACACTCTCTCAGGGACATTTTCCTCATTTGGGTCTATTTCCTTCTCAGGCCCATTAGTATCTCTAGGAGTTTCGTCTACTTCAGACTCTTTTTCAGCTTGATAACTATATTTAGGTTGTTCTATTGTGTTTTCTACTGTTTTTCCACTCCTGAGGGTAATGATTGCTTGAACGTGCTCAGTAGAACTACCTGACCCATTTATCTGGTTGGATCGTTTTGGATTCAGACTCGGTTGGCTAGGAAATTTCCCATTTTCCCTATCATTTAACTTGTTGGAAAGTTGACTCATTTGAGTCTCTAAGTTGCTAATAGCTCGGTCATTATTTTGTAGGTTTCGTTGAAAACTATCGAGCCTCTGCCCTAGATGGCTAAAATGTTAGGTAATCTGGGAATGATTTAGGGCACTACTTTCAATAAATTTTTTTAGAGTTTCCTATAGAGACGACTTTGAATCAACCGGACTTGGTTCTTGTACTTGGGTTGGGTTCCAAGGAAAACCGGGTGGTGGATTGCTAAAAAAATTGCCCTGATGGGCCCCTTTGGACCACGAGAAATTTGGGTTATGTCTCCAACCAGGGTTATAGGTATTAGTATATGGATCAAACTTGGGTCGACCCTAATATTTAGAGTTCATACCACCATGTAAGACACTAACCTGGTCACCGGTAGTTTCACCTTGGCATATTTGAGGTTCATTGTTATATAGCTCATAACTTGACTCGACCCTTCTTGGCTTCTAATCTCTAAGGCCTGTAGACGCCTAAGGATATCCGAACCATTATCAAATTTATTGACCCTATGAATTGGGTTTCTAGATATTTTTGGTTATATCATTGAAGTCCATTGCCTAGTTTTCTCAGCTAACTCGATAAACGAGTCAAAACATGAATCAGGCTCCTGATGAGTAAACTCACCACCACTCATTGTTTTTATCTGCATACAGGTTTCACTATCTAGGCCCTTATACAAGATTTAGGCCATATGGGATTTTTTGAAACTGTGATGCGGATACTGGTATAACAACTCATTAAACCTTTCTATATAATCGTATAGGCTTTCTTCTAATTTTTGCTTAAAGGTTTGGATAGACTGACGAACAACAACAGTCTTGTGGTGTGGATAATTTTTTTTAATAAAGGCCTCTACAAGACCATCCCAAGTGGAAATTTTTTTAGCGGGAATGAAATGATACCACTCTTTGGCCTTCTCATCAAGGGAAAAGGAAACAAACGCAACATAAGCACATCTACCGAGACATTTGGATAACTTATGGTCCCACAAATCATTTCGGAGTCTCTAATATGAGTGTAGAGGTTTTCATTATCTAATCCCCTAAATGTACGAAGAATATTGATTGTTCCAGGTTTGATATCAAATTTCTCATTAGAAGCGGGTAAAACTACCCCAGATTCACGTATTACTCTAGAGGGGTTCATACGGTCTCTTAGGGTTTTGGTTACTAGGTTTTCATCATTATTATTACCACCCATTGCAGAAAATAAAGATGAACCACTAACAAAAGTGCTAGGAGTCGTACTTAAACAATATAAATCATTTTCTTCAAGTTTATTTCCTACACGTATCCAACAAGGCATACACAAGCAAGAATACTAGTGTCAAGAAAGAATTTGTGCACATGCAAATGCAGGGTTCACTAATTTCGGTAAGCTTGATTTACCCTAACAGAATATACCTACAGTCAAAGACTGGTCAAAGGTACAAGGTTAAGGCTTGTGGACTTTCAGTTGTTACCTCCCATAAGACCCAAGGCACGGGTTCATCTTACTTATCCATGGGTTTTCTTAAAAATCGGTGATCCGACAAAGGAGAAAAATGGTGTGTGCAAATGTGTTTTTTTTATAATAAAATTAAAAATAAAATATGCAAAAACACAGTAGAAAGGAAATAAAATCTAAAAATAGAAAATAATGAAATAAAAATTTGATTTTACTAACCTTTATGGTACGTAATTTTCTACAAAATATTTGTAAAATACTACCTGCACAACAAAGAAAAGAAATGCCCAAATGAAATATAGAAAAAAAATAGAAAAAATAAAAATAAAATTCTAAACTAACTAGCCTAATTAACAAAAAATATGTAAAATAACTAAAAATAATAATTCTCAATCTCCGGTAGCGGCGTCAAAAAATTGATAGTTTTTTTTTTTCTATAGCCGCAATCGCACAACAAATACAAAGTAGAAGCGGTAAGTACGGATTTGTCCACCGAGATTGATTATAATATTTCTAATTATTTACCTAATTATTTGCTAAGACAAGAAATTGTTGTTGTTGATTTTAAGAATTAAATTTAAAGATAATTACTAAAATAAATTGACTGATTGAAAAATAGGAGAAAATTCTAAGGTTTCGGATTCCACTAATTTTGATGTTTATAAAACCAATTAATCACTACTTTAACTATTAGTCTGTAATTACTCAAAACCTTATTGAATCCAATCTCATGTTTTGAAAGATTTATCGTTTTAAAACTTATTATTACAACTTTCATTGTCATGCCAAAAGTCTAATTCTCATTCGCTTATAAAATATCAACAATCTAATGACTATTTAGAACAATTATTTTGATGCTTTTAAAGAAGAGAAAATTATTAATCGTTGAAAGCACAAATATGGAGTAATATATCAAAGAAATTGAAAACTAGTAGTTACACATCAAAGATAGTTTCCTCATATACTCTAGAGAAGAGATTTAGCCACTCATGGAAAAGAAAACAAAAGAAAATTGTTTAAGCATATTAATTTATTAAAGTGAAAAGAGATTATAATTTTCTTTGTTGATTAAATGACAAATTTCAAATGCAGTGAATAAAGCACGGCTCTCGGGTGCAGCTGATTAAAACTGCTAACTGGTGTTGAAGAACGACAGCTCCGACGTGTATCAAGCTCCAGAACTTTTGCAGACACTGTAGCAGGAACCGTTGTGAAAAGATTAAATTAAAAAAAAAAGTGACGGAGAGCCCTAATTTTTTTTCACGAATTGAATTTTTTTATCTTTCTCTCCGTGGCTTCTCTCTAGCTTGGTCACCACTTGATTCCAGCCTCCTTTATTTATGCTACATCGACCATATCTTCTCAAAATCTCCCCTTTAATACACAAAAATATTGGCAGATCAAGATGATCTTTTTCATCACTTTGGTGATATTTTTCTTACCTTTTCATGCGATCTGTTGTTGCCAACACAAGACAAATCCTTGATATTTTTTACTAGTTTATCTTTAACTTCCTCGTGTAAGATAGAGACGCAATTAAAGAAAAAAAAAATTCAATCCCAAAACAAAACAGGGAGCTTGCGTGAACTTTTCTTTTCTTTCCTATTCCGAGAGTTTCCTTCTTGTACAACTTTTGTTTTTTAGGCAAGAATATAATCGTGTTATAACAAGATAAATATCACTTAATTTCTTCAAATATCCTTCCAAATCACGTTTCCAACCTAAGAAGATGCAATTGAACTTTCCCGCCAATTCTTTATGTTTAAATCTTTATAAGGGGTGCTCTTATCCAAGGCATGGGTGCCTTTAACAACTGGGGGTGTGATAGGTGCATAAATCATATATTTAAAGTAGTTTTTCCTGACCCTTATGTGCTATATTTGAGTGAATTATTAGGTATTTTGATTACTTTCGAAGTTTAGTTGTCTTTTTAGGTTACAGTTCAGAAACCCGCAGAATGGAGCTGTATGAGAAGAATTACCGAGGAGCCAGTAAAACTCTGCTGAATTTAGGCCTTTCACCCTCCACAGTGTAGGAATTGAATTACGAAGCCAACGGCGAAAGAACGAGGTCATTCTGATCTCGTATGAGGAAGTTATGGGCAAAGCCACATGGTGGAAAACTAGCTTGTGCAACTAGCGCCCAGGCGCTAAGTTGGCTGAACCGTATGTGCTAATATGCTAAGTGACGAGTTGGAGGTGCTAGAGTGGTTTGATGGGCTAGTGGCTAGCCTTGGTGGAGTAGTAGCTAGCTTGGGGAAGTCATATGGGATTAGAAAAGAGTTTGGAGTTGATATATCTTGTTGGAGTGGAATAAGGAAACTTAGCACATTTCCTAGTTCTACTAGGATTGTGAAAGTGGCTAACTCAAGTTCTATAGAAAGAAATCAAGCCTTTCTCGTGGCAAGCCTTTTCGAGAGGTAGCTATAGAATATATAGGAGACCCAAGGGATATTTGGGGGTCAAGTTCATATATACAAGTTGGCTACACAATTGGGCTACACAAGAGGCAGCCGAACAAGTTTCACGGCTGGAAGGAAGCTCTTTTTAGAGAGTTTGCTGCTGGAGAGGATTAGGACGTTATCATATAAAAGTATACAGGGTTTTGAGAGAGCAAAAAGGGGGGAGAATATACACGGTGGAAAGAAGGCAGCAGCAAGGAGAAGAGGACAGCCGCGTTGGGAGGCTGTTGGCTACCATTGCAGCCACACTTCGAAGCTACAATCAATTCTTCGCTATCTTTCCGGGTTTGAGTATTTATTTCTTAATTATTTTCCATGGGTTTTAAGAAACCCATGATGAGCTAAACCTTTCATATTGGTTAGGGATGTAATCTGATGTTTGAAGACATGTTTATTAATTGAATGGCGCATATCTCATAATTTCATGATGTTCTTAATATCGTTCATGTTCTACTAAGTATAATGATATATGATTGATTGCTGATTTGTTTGAGTCTACAATCAAGTGAATATGCATTGATATCTATTACTAGACTGGAGTTCTGAGAGTCGATTCTGTCGAGGGACTCTGATTACAAGTAGTATAACATATTTGTTAACGACGGGATGTTGCCATACGAATATGTGTAGAAGCTTGACCTAGGTTGAATCCGAGTAGCGAACTGCGCCGGGTTATCTAGATTAACCTCAACTCACAAAGACCATAGCTATCATTGGATTGAACTTGAGTGGAGGTACTCACTCAGGTTATCCGGTGCATAAGAATTCATAGGGTGGAGGTACTTATTTTGTGATGATATTAGGAGTTTTGCCGAAGTAGACGAGATAACTGGCTACTTTAGGGTTTTTGGTATTACTAATGCATGAATGTTGAGTATGTTTTGATTGATAACATGTTGGATAACGGACGATGAAATCTCTAACCAATGATTTTTCTCCCTATTTCACATTTCTATTTACTTGCGTATTTACTTTTAGGTTAGTTTAGTTTATTAAAACAACAACAAAATCCCCCTGTTTACTTGTTTACGTGACTGAAAAATATAGTAATCTATTGCCTCCTTGTGGGAACGAACTTGTTCTTATCCCTGTAGTTAAATATATGTTTGGAGAGTAAGAACTTGAATATTTTGGTTGATTATGACCCGACCAGGGTGCCCCAAAATAATTTTTGGGGTACCTTTATCACTTTTGAAGGGTGATTTTAACACTTTTTAAGCCATCTTTTCCACCATTATCAATTCACAAAATACCTACAAAAGAACACTATTAGTACAAAAATTGAGTAATAACAATATAAATGTGAGACCAATTAAGACACAAAATTGTGTCTATCAGGCTTTTCAATAAGTAATCTTTACCCAATTTATATGGCAATAAATATCTCTTGCAAAACCTTTATTCTAGTTTGTCGGTGTCATTATTATTCACCAAATAAATCGTGTGTCTTCTAAACCTTGATTCTAATTTGTCTTTTATTCTCCCGTCACAGACTTCTTGGTATCAGGTCATCGTTTCTCCATTCAAATTTTCCCTGTAACTAGTTTCTACAACCTAGGTTGTTTCCATCACATGAAACCTTTATTTTATTTTCTACAGGTCACAAGGGCATTGTTATCAACTACGACTCTTATTTAGTTCCTGCTCTTGTCCCATATTTTTTGGGATATATTCATTACAATCACAATACATTTATTATGGGTTTTCCGAAATCATTTTTATTCAAGAAGACTCTCTAAAACAGTTAGACGTTTATCACTATATTTTGTTTACTGACTGTTATTTCTTCTAATTAAATCTCATCATCTAAGTTTTAAAATCTCATTATCATTCTTGATGTTTTACCATCTCATCAAGAAACAAATCATCTTTTAGAAAATTGAAATTAAATCTTTATCTATTGTTCGACAAACAAATCGCATCTTTATTTTCATCATGTGATGAAATCAACCTTTAATATCCAATTATTGTCCTATCTTAATCGACAAGTTAGAATGAAAATGTTGTAGCAAAAATGTTTCTATAACACTCCTCAAGATTTGTATTTAAAGATGAAATTCTAGCCGTTGAATGAATTAAGATTTATACCCGATGGATGAAATATGGATCGTTAGATGATTCAATAGTATTCCTCGATATGTGTTTCTGATGGATGAGGAGATTTCATCTACTGGGTGAATCAGCTCTTCATAAATTTGGCTCTCTAAGAATTATTGATAACTAAAAGTGGGGGTACCTGTCATGACACTCCTATGTCTCAATGGGTAAGAGATCTATGCAGGTTTTTGTGGAGAGAAAAGAATTATAAAATGTGTACCTTTCTAGTTTGAATTTCCCCTCTACTTATAGGTTGTAGAGGATATGTATCCGGTCCAGTATCCATCTGGATTCATTTTAACTATGTACCTAGATTAAATGCTCTTCAGATTCATCCTTATTTGTAATTAGAATTATGTATCCATATAATATAAATGTATTTAGTCCAATAATATATCTATGATCATCCCCTCTTTTTAGGATGACCAGATTGATTAATATTTTGGAATAAATATATACCTAGATTAACTCTAACATCCAGGTTTGAATATATACCTGGTAGATTAGGTTACTAACCCTAACCAAATTTTCCTTTTTTTAAAGATACAACGAATCTGGTTAATCTAATATATACATGCTAACAGATTAGGTTACTAACCCTTAGACTTCAACCCATGACCCAATTAAGTGTTTTATTTAAGGCTAATGGGATGAAGATCTATCAGGCCCACTTTATGTACATGGTCCGAACATGTGATTTCTTCGTATGTAATCAACTATTATTTTCCTATTGTCCCTAATACTTCTTATAGAAAAGTATAAGAAAAGTGTACATACGCTATTTTTTTATTACTGGTTTTGGTATCCTTTGGTGACACATACATACCCAGCTTATTCTCCTGTTTGTTATACAATTTTTGCCTTTCCTTTTGATGGTAGCACGACTACCCATAGATCGAGTTCTGATAACTTATTTCGGCTTCTCACTGAAACATTCTTTTGATACTCTGATAACACTGGACTACAGCATCTATATTAGAAAAATTTATAGTAAAAATTTTCCTATAACATTCTTTGAGATTTGTATTTAAAGATGAAATTCTAGTTGTTGGAATTGTATTCATCCGTAACATATACCGCCCATTATGTGTTTGATCCACACGAAAATAAATTCCCATTATTATCTAGTCTTGCGTCAATTGTCTCTTCCCTTCCTCTTTAATTTATCTGAATTAGGTGTCCCATCAGATTTCATGCAACCGTGATTCGATATATAAACAGTGTCATCACTAGCATTTGTAGACATTAAACAATCTCCCTCTTTTAGGACCATATATTTTTTTATTATTGCCTTTAACACGTATCCCATTATTAAAGTGGGGCCAATGGATTGTTTAGACATCCACATCACTGTATAGCCTTACCAAATGAAATACTCCGTAATAAAATTGAGTTTCCAACACGTCCTTTTCCTACTGAATTTCTGCTTAGTTGATTGTTGACGTGACTTGCTGGAGATAGTGTGGTGTCAGCTTCGTCCCACGGAATGGAACTTAATGTTTGTTTCCTTTAATTACACATCATCACCTGATAGAAGTATATTACCACTAGA
The DNA here is from genome assembly GCA_023531435.1 of Papaver californicum. NCBI lineage: Eukaryota > Viridiplantae > Streptophyta > Magnoliopsida > Ranunculales > Papaveraceae > Papaver > Papaver californicum. Next base: position 886,566 of record JAJJMC010011034.1, on the reverse strand, counting down.
ACTCATCCGTCAACATCATTAGTTGTTGAACAATTTTCAACAAAAGTAACGTGGTTCCCACTAAGACCAAGGATAACTATTATGGCAACTTTAATCAAGATTCAGTTTGGAAGCCACATCAGATTAAATTAATTTTTATCAAGATTCAATTTAGATGCCACATCAGATTAAATTAATTATTATCTATTATAGTAATTTAAATTATGCATCCAATGGTTGGGCACAAATAGATGAACCGTGATATTTTAACTCATAAAACTAAATTTGATGGTTCAGAATTGATGCTCTCAATCAGAAAGGAAAAAGAGAGGGACCCATTGAACGACCTATAAATAGAGAAGTTCATTCATCAGAGAGGGGGTCAGAAAAATTGAAAGGGAAAAAGACTAAGGAAAAATACTGGAAGCAAATGAAAATTATTAGGTATGTATTTATAGAGTTATGTAGTGTGAAATTATTGATGTATGAATACACTTTTTTCCATACTTGTAAAGATCTTGAACTTGATAGATATAATTCTAATAGAATGTCCAATTTGGTGAATTGTTATTCGTTAATTTTCTTCATGATTGATGTGCTTATATGTCTTGATTTGAATATTAAGATGATATAGTGTAACAAAATGTATGGTAAGGATTTTAGTCTAAATCTTTTGATAAATCATTGGTTGTTTTTGCTGATGAAAATTTTGGCATAAACAAAAATTATAGGGATAATAAAGATATAATAGTTGATCACATATGAAAAAATCAGTCGAGTATGATCTATGTACAAGGAAGTTGGAATAGTTACTTATGAAGAAAAGATGTGTACTTCATGCAGGTCACATGGGATACATGGGATAATAAGCTTGTCATATGGAATAATAAGACAAAAAAAAAAAAAAAGCAGATTTAGTATTAGTATTAAAGAAACAAACCTTGGGGAGAAAATATTATTGTTATCTATCCTTTATGTTTGATGAGTCATGTTTTTCCGATTTTGTCTGTCAATTTATTGATTATTGTTCTACTGTATTCTTTTGGTCCGATACCTCTTGTCCAGTTACTTCCTTGTGTTCTCTTTATTTTAAGATTATCTTTGGATTAGGATCATCGTACGGTTGACAGACAGCTTCTTGTTTATACATTGTCATGCTTTCATCTTTTTGGCCCGTAACCTTATATTATTGACACGTGTCTTTCGTATTTTATGAGTCATCCTCTTCCCGATCCTCGGTGTCAGTCATACAACTAATGTTATCTAACTAACTAGTGCTCTCACTTTCCCGCTCCATACACATTTAATGCTCTTACTTTCCCGTTCCATACGCATTTAATGCTCTTGCTTTCCCGTTCCATATGCATTTAATGCTCTTGCTTTCCCGTACCATTCCCATTTAATGCTTCTTACTTCGATCAGAACACTACTACTTTCCCGATCTTACGTGTCGATCATGCAATGATATTTTCAGTCTTTTACATCTGTCATCCACTCGAAATTTTATAAGGCTTTGATTGTGTGTTTCTCGCTCTTCTATAAATCTCTGCTTCTTTGCCTAATCGTTTGACGTGTGTCATCTTGACTTTTATTCCCTAACAACTTGCCCCCTTCTTCTTTTTTTTTAAAATTTTTTTAACGGTTGATCCAAAGTTTTGAAAAAAATAGAAGAATAATAATTACTCTCCATCTTTCCATATCGGTCATAACTTCTTTTCGCACGTTATCCTGGGTTTTCTGCTAGCAGTAACTTCTATTATCACGTTTGTGTCAGTTAACATTTTTCAAGAAAATCAAATCTTTGCCTCGATTAACACCTTTTCAATTTTTGACGGTTCGTTTATCCCTCCCTCTTAAATAGGATTCAGTCTTTTCTTCTTCTGTTTTTTCCTCTTAAAGTTGCAGCTCTTTCTCTTCCTTAAACTTTTCAAATATTCTCATTATCTCTCTGTTATTCTCTCATTCTCCAACGATTCAGGAACTTTTTGCAGCAATCATATTTGCTCTACTTTCGATCAAGAAATTGTTTCTCCTCTTTCTACATGTAAGTGACTTTGTGATCCTTCTGTATCTATTTTGTTTTGGTGTTTAACCATGATGAATATTGACTCTATGAAAACAGAGATGATTGAAATGGTGATTGTTTATGATTATTCTTCCCTAATTGCTTCTTTTTATGAACTTGAATTTTTTGATTCCTTCATACATTGATTCTTCCCTGTCTTTTTCACAGATAAAAAATATCTTTTCACTATGTCTTCAAGAACTCAAAATACTGCTCCTGTGGTTGATTCTCACCACGATGATCAATAACAAATAAGGAGATCTTCTCGAAGTATTTCAACTAGATATGCCTCAACTCGGCATACTCATGATGCTGCATCTGACCCTTCTGCGGCCGCTAATGTTGCCCCCCAGGAGTAAGCGTGAGCATGCCAGTTGTAGCTATAAATCAATGAATATTGAAGAATTCAAAGCAAAACATCATCTCGAGGGATTCAGAGTTTCTCCTTATGGTGAATATAAAAATGTAATAACTCTGGGAGCAGCCGAAAGCTTTAAATATTCAACCAGTAGATTACTGATTTCTGCCGGTGCATTTTGGAGGCTGGGCTTTGTCTTCCCCTATATCAGCGGGATCATCCCTATCAGTTCGAGGTTCTTGCATCCCGCTGCAATGCTCCTCATGGTTTAGCTCGGTCTGTTATCCAGTATAACGGAAATTGGTGGCGGATACTTGATGAATGCAGCCTTCGGAGCGAAGGACGAACAAATCTTACATGTTATACTCCAGACATCACAGAGCAACAACATTATACAGTTAATAATTTTCACACTACTTATGCGGATAGTGTTTCCATAAGGAATTTTGTGAAGTGGAGTGTTAGTCCTCTTCGCAAGTGCAGTTCGGGATTCCCCTTGTTGCGCGAAATTGACGATCCGAAGCTCAAGTATGTTCGGGGAAGTGAAGAAAGAGTCTGATTGGATCAAGAAGAAAGAATCTGATTGGATCATGACTGCAAGTGGTACCGGACTCCACTAGTGATCGAAGGTCCTTGGGTATTCAGTCATATTTCCAAGGATGAAACTCAAGATATTCGCGGGCGTTTCCCCAATTACTGTCCCTGGAAATTAAATTTCAGTGATTTTTTTTTTTAGCACTTGGATTTTTTCCTCACTGAGTTTGAACTTTATGCTACAGGTTGATCCATCTACTGAGCCCCAGGACGAAGCGCCACCAGCACGCCCAATGCCCGGTGTGCAGATTAATGAGGGCAGGCAAATAACTGATAGAGAAGAAATAATTGAGGGTAAAGGGAAGCGTAAGATGGTAGCTTCCCCATAGAAGAAGAAAAAATCGAAAAGGTCAAGAAATGCTTCTCTCACTCCCTCTGATAGGGAAGATGGTGAGATTAGAGATTCTCTCATTCAGCATAGCATAATTGGGGGGTGAGGAACTTCAATTTCAAGATCTTACGCTGAGGGTGCGGACCATGCTATATCGGGACAGGCCGATGCTGTTACGGGACGGTCCGCTGAAGCTTCTGGCCAAATTGCATCGGGAGCGGACCAGGCTATATCGGGACATCCAGATGCTGTTGCGGGACGGTCCGCTGAAGCTTCTGGTCAAGTTGGATCGGGAGAGTCCGATACTATTACGGGTCATCCCGCTGCTACTGCGAATCAGATCATATTGACAGAACCCGCTGCTGGCTCCGAAGCTACTCCCATTAAGGCTACACCGATAAATTTTTATCTGGCCCTGTCTCCACTTCCCTTCAACTTTGAGGTTGAATTGGTCGCTCCCGAAGAGGGTATCATGACAACTGATAATCAACTAACTGTGGAGGGAGATGTTGAAGCAGAAGATGCTTGTGATCAGAATATTAAGAATGTCGTTCCTAGCACCTCAGCCACAGAAATCCCAACCTCTTATTCTGAAGAGGATATTCCCGCAGCCGTCTGCGAAGCAAGTGCGCCTACCATTACAACATCGACGGTTCTTCCCCGTCCTGATGCCGATGCGTCTGATGGTAAACCTTCAGACTTACAAAGAGTCACCTCACAAATTGATAAAGAAAAAAGGGTGATAGAGGGATTAAATCTCTTGGGCAATGAAAATGAATCCTACAAATGGTTTTTATTGAAGGGGCTCCTGACTACTGCAGCTTTCCCGGAGATATGGAAATCCGATAGTGGTTCCATGTCTAGGCTGCGGAGTTCTTTGGGAACTATCCCTCTTCAGGAAACAAGGGAAGCTTGGTATGAGAGTGAATTCGCTGAACAAACATTCCCGCTGAACCTTCCTCATTCCTTAGACCAAGCTCTAGATTTTGCAGAGGGTCCGCTATATTCATATCCACAACACGCTATCCCTCAGGTATTGCTATCTGTTAGAACTTTTTTGATTCATTTCTTCCTTTCTTTCCTTACTGATGACTTTAATTTCACAGCTTAAGCATAGTTGCGATTGCTTGTTTGCTTCATTCAAGTTCTACAAAGCTCAGGCTATTAATGATGGAGTCCGTATATAAGAATGAAGCTGGGAAAGTGCAGCGGGAAAATAACAATCTGCAGCAACAAAATAAAAAGCTCCAACAACAAAATAATAATCTCCAACAACAAAATGATGATCTCCAACAACAACTACAAAATTTTCAGAGTCTAAATCTTCTGAATCAAGGTATATTTTCTCACTTTTTTATATAATTTGTTTTTATTATTTTTTTTACACACATGCTTTGGGACCAGTGAGGGATTCCGAACTTGTATTTAGGATGGAGCGTAGGATGACTCAGTTGAATGATCATACGAGAGAGATTAATAGGGAAATAGGGGTTTTTATATCAGAGTTAAAAAGACTATCCGATATCTTGACCTGGCCACCTGGAGACGCACTAGAGCTGAATCAAAATATCAGTAAGCTCTGAAAACTTTGGCTCTTAAGGAGGCAGAGTTTAAATCCCTCGCTGGAGGTATATTCTTGGGTTATATGTTTTTGTATATAAAATTCCTTATAGTATTTAACACAGGCATTGTTCGTTAGGCCTTGAAAAGAAACTTAATGAAGCAACTGCCCGGGCTGTGAAGGCAGAAAAGGATCTTGCTATTGCAAATGTTATGAAGTTGTTCACACCATTGTTTGTAGTGCCCATCCAACGTTTTCTTTAAACTTTTTGCAATTGTTTTATTTGTGGCTTCGGCCTGTCCGTTACTCTGAGGATAAAACGGTGTGGATTTATGTTTCTGAATGTTGAAAGCTTCAAATAGCATATCAATATTTTTTCCTTGGAATTGTTTTTCGTTATCAGAAACTATGGCTGCCAGAATCCCAAATCTACATATGATATTTTCAAATAAAAATGTGAACACATCTGAATCCCTGATTCGAGCTAATGCTTTGGTTTCTACCCACTTAGTAAAGTAATCAGTGGCCACAATTAAGTATTTCCTCTTCTTGGTTCCCTCAACTAACGGACCTACAATATCCACCCCTCATTTCGTAAACGGCCATAGACTGAGTACGGAATTAAGTTTTGTAGCAGGTGCTTTGATTCTTTTTGCGTAACGTTGGAATTCTTCGCACCTTCGTACCATGTTTTCCGAATCCTTGAGCATGGATATCCAATAATAACCTTGCTTTTTGGCTTTCAATGCGAGGGAGCGTCTTCCACTGTGATTCCTGCATCTCCATAATGTATTTCTTTGAGTATGCGTAATTCCTTCTTATGTGACAGGCATCGAAATAATGGTCCTAAAAAGGACTTGCGGTATAAGATTCCATCCCGCAACTGGTAATTCTCATATTTCAGTTGAATTTTCCTTGTTTATTTAGAATTGGTGGGCAATGTTCTATCTCGTAAATATTGATGAATTGGGATCCTCCAATCTTGTTCATTTAACTCATCATCTGCTTGTTGAGGTATAGGTGCAGTCTTTTATATTGCTGGATCATCAATGTCTTCGGTTACACCTTCTTCTATGTTGTCAGATGTCTTTAACTTTATGGATGGTTCATATATTCGTCCAACTTTTATGGATGTAACATTGGGATCTCTTATCATTGATGAAATAAATGCTAGTGGGTCAGCATGTCGATTCTTGTCTCGAGACAGATGCCGAAAAACTATACTTGGAATGTGATTTGCTAGAGTTTGCACAAGATTTTTATACTCTGTTAAATCTTCGTCGAGTGTTTGGTATCTTAATTCGACCTGTCGAATTATCAACTGTGAATCGCTTGTGAGACGGACATTGCTGATTCCTAACTCAATGATGAGTTTGAGAGCATGAACCACAGCTTCATATTCTACTATATTATTTGTATGCTCATCAAACTCAAGTAGAAATGAATGTATCATCCATTCACCCAATGGTGCAGTAATTACAATGCCAATTCCCGCACCTTCCTTATTTCGGGACCCATCAACAAAGACTTCCCACCTTTGTGAATTTGCATAGCTCAAAATATCTTGTGGATCCTCTTCCTCACATCTTGGCAATCCTTTAATACAAATGTACAATAAAAGGTGAATAATTAAATTAATGAAAATTTAAATGATAAAAACTGTGATTAAATTAATTTTTTCCGTCTATCGGACATTGTATTTCATAATCTCCTTCAATCGGGAAATCCGCAAGGAAATCAACTAAAACTTGGGATTTTTGTGCAGTTTGCAACTCAAAAATGATGTTGAATTGCTCTATCTGTGCATTCCATTTTGTGATCCTTCCAACTTTTCCGGTGTTCTTCAATACTGATTCTAATGGTGCTTTGCTCGGGACACGCACGTAATGTGTGAGAAAGTAGGTACGTAATTTTTAGGTAGAAAAAACCAATGACAGAATGAGTTGCTCAATTTTGGTGTAATTTCTTTCTGCTGAATTCATGGTTTTGCTAATGTAATATACATGTTTCTCCATTTTTTCATTCGTACACACCAACACTGCACTTATTGCATCCCCCGTTGCCACAATGTATAAAGTCAATATTTCTTCAGGTTCTGGCTTTTGCAACGCTGGCAATGTGGCTAGATGCATCTTTATGTTTTGGAAAGCTTGATCACATTTTTCATTCCAATCAAATTTATTTTTCTTTTTGAGTATATCAAAAAATGGTTTGCATCTTTCTGAGGATCTGGAAATGAATCTACTGAGAGCAGCCAAACATCCATTCAATTTCTGTACAGTTTTAATGCTCTTTGGGGATGGCATGTTCGTTATTGCTTGAATTTTCGCAATACACCAAATATTTCAGTGAGATCTTGTAGATGATCCGCAGATAATTTACTCTTTACCAGCATGTCGTCAACATAGACTTCTAAAATTCGCCCAATCCAAGGCTTGAATATTGCGTCATCCAGACGTTGATATGTTGCTCCTGCATTTCGTAATCCAAATGGCATCCTGGTATAACAATACAACCCCCGCGGGGTGAAGAATGCAGTATGTTCTTGATCCGTCTCCGCAAGTGCAATCTGGTTGTATCCCGATTGGTAGGACAATGCCTCATGGCCTTGCACGGCATCCACTAGATGATCGATATTGGGAAGTGGATAACTATCCTTTGGGAATGCCTTGTTTAAATTGGTGAAGTCTATACAAATTCTTACTCCAACGTTCTTCTTTGGAACGATCACCATGTTGGAAATCCATGTCGGGTATCGTACCTCACGAATGAATCCTGCATTTAAGAGTTTTGTTAATTCTTTTTCCACATGATCGTGATATTCTGGAGCGACCTTGCGTATCCGCTGCCGAAATGGTATTGCATTGGGTCGTATTCGTAATTCATGCTGTACAATACTTGGGTCTATCCCCGGCATGTCCTCCATTTTCCATGCGAATACGTCCACAAAATCATGAAGAAGCTTGATCAAATTTTGCTCCGTATCGGCCTTCATCAGCGTTCCAATTCGCACCTGCTTGGGAAATTCTGTAGTGCCAATATTTACAATTTTGGTTTCTTCTATAGAAGTGAAAACAGGTTTGGGAACTCCGATAGATGTTGGAGTCCCTTTTAATTGTTATGATGGTGGTCCTTCAGATTGTTGGTTTGATGAATTTCCTTGATTTTTGCTGCTCTCCCCTATTTCATTTGTAATTTTTGGTCCGGACTCTGTTTTAAGTATCGGTCTATTTCCTCTTCATTTGCTTTTTCCTTGCGGTCTTTTTTCTTATCCCGATGTTGTTGTTCCCGCTCCTCATTCATCCGTACTTCCGCCAAAATACACAATTTAGCATCGTCTGATCTCCTCTTATCTCCATTTCCCCTTGTGGTGTTGAGAACCGTAAATATTGGTGATAAGTTGAGATTACACCTTTCAACTGGTGTACCCATCGTCTTCCGATAATTGCATTGTATGGGGATGGAGCATCCACAACACTGAACCTTGTCAGAATGTTTATCGGTCCAGCAGAGACTTCCAAATCAATTTCTTCCTTTGGTCTTGAAGCTATTCCGTTGAATCCATAGATTACATAATGAGATGGAATTAACTGATCTTCATTGAGTCCCATTTTGTGAAATGTATCATAAAACATGACATTCAAAGAACTGCCCCCATCCAGAAGAATTTTTTTGACATTCCCTTAGGACATCGGCAAAGTGAGGACCAAAGGGTCATCATGCATTTCGATTTCTTGATCCACCTCTCCCGCTGAGAAAGTCAAGGGGGATGCCATCCAGTATTCCCCAGATTCTGTTGTCCTTCCTGATACTTTAAAATTTTCATGGTCTCGGACCCTCCTGTATAATCTTTTGCCGATCGCAGCATTCACATTTGTATCTCTTTTTTTAGAAAAAGAAATCATATTGATAGTTTGTTTGTTGTACGGGACATGAACTTCCTTCCCTTTATCAGGTCTTGTTGTTAGTTCGGGTGTTTGAATAAATTCTTTCAACTATCCAGCATCAATCATCCTTTGTACCAGAATAATGAAGTTTCTACATCGATCTGTTGTATACCCTTTATAGCAATGATACTCACAGTAGTCCTTTGATTTCTGCGTAAACTCCGGTTTTTTCCCTTTTGAAAGCGGCCACGGAAAGTCTGGTTTATTTTTTATGATTTTGAAAAGTTCGGAATATGAAATATTTATTTTTGTAAACACTCTTTCTTGAAATTGCTGAATGAAGTTTTTGTTATCCCCTATTCGTGGGCGTTTCAATTCGCTAGCCCCAACTTTATTGTGAAATTTTTTCTTTGGCTCTGGTGATGTTTCAATTGAATTTGTTCTTTTTGTACCTCCTTGCTGTCGTGAGGTTATCCTTGGACATTGTTCTTGCACATCTTGCAGCCTTGCACATGTTTCCATTATTTTTCTGAGGTGCCCCTCAGTTTTCGGGTTATTGCTATGAATGTCAACAAAAAGCTGACATCTCCGATCTGCTATTCCCCACTTGTAATGGTTAACTGCAGCATTTGACTCAACATTTCCGATCGCCTGGCAAATTGCATGCCAATGAGCTGTATAATCTCGAATTGATTCTTCTGGCCATAAAGCAAGTGAATATAACCTATCTATCCCCGAATCAACGGGTTTGTTATACGTGTATGCCTCGAGGAATTTCCGAACTAATTGCGCATATGATTGAATGGAATTTTCTTGCAATTTGTCATACCATGCTAATGCCGAATCCTTCAAACTTTAGGGGAAACACCGGCACATTATAGCATCATTTCGGTCCCATCGTGATATCACCCGATTGTAATACTTCAAATGCGAAGTCGGGTCCCTTGTCCCATCGTAACATTCAAACGCCGGAATATTGTATTCTCGAGGCAATTGTGTACATGCTAAATGTGGAGCCAACGGTGTTCGCTTGGCTTCCTTCAACACTTCTTTTATTCTCCCTCCTTCTTTATTCTTCAAATTTTTTATTTCGTCCTTCATTTGTTCCATTGCTTCAAGACATCTTCGCCATTGTGTATGTTGTATCTCCTGTCCTTCCCGTTGCATCCTTGCTCGTGATGATGATCCCGCTAATACTATTCTTTGATCACGATTGTTCCTTATACTTTTGGGTGTTTGTCTACCAGAAGTTACTTCTTGGTCTCGTGGTCCTATTGCAGCTGGTCTCACCCTACACTGAATTGTATCCTTTAATGCTTGATTTTCCCTGGTCAGAGATGCAATTCGATCAGTACAGGCTCTTTGTTCTCTTCGCATCCCATTCGTTTCCTCCATCAAATTTTATAAGTACTTTACATTATATTGAGTATCCTCCTGAGGTGGAGAATGATTTTGGGCTATGGTATTTGGTGTATACTCTTGAAAGGGTGTATGGTTTCCTGAATCACTCTGTTGAACCTCTGTCTCATTCTCTTCTTCACTTTGGTGATAATTTCCATTTGTGTTAATTTCTTGATCTCCAGAATTTGCTTCTTGTGATATATTTTCTTCTAGCTTGTTTTCCCTTGGTTGTTTCTTTTCTTTCTTAGATGCTTTTTGAAAAATTTCCTTGTGCTAATAGCTTTAAATAGTTAGTCATATAATTTCAACAAGCTAATTGAACAAAGAAACAAATAAAAACAGATTTATGGATCTTCTGATTCTTTTGAAATCTAACTATATTTTTTATGGAGAGAAAAACAACGTCTATCATAACACTTCTCCAATCTTAAAATTTACACGCAAAATATAAGAAATCAGTTATTAGGACAAATTCATTCAGACTAAAGATTCCCAAGTTTCATCGAAATTCAACTTTAATTTTAAAAATCATACAAGGAATTTCTTGCAATAAAACTCTTCTATTAGTAAAAATTCATTCAAGCCAAAATTTTTGACATTTCACTTTAATGAAAATCTTCCATATGATTACTAAACTCCTGGTACTAAATTTCTCTACTTTTAAATACAAAAATAACAGAAAAAACTTTTTCTACAACAGGTAGGATAAATCCTTTGACACTGTCCCTGTTTCTAGCGCCAAATTGTTTAAGCCAAAATTATCATCAGCAAAAACAACCAATGCTTTGTCAAAAGATCTAGACTAAAATCCTTACCATACATTTTGTTACACTATATCACCTTAATATTCAAATCAAGACATATAAGCACATCAATCATGAAGAAAATTAAAGAATAACAATTCACCAAATTGGACATTCTATTAGAATTATATCTATCAAGTTCAAGATCTTTACGAGTGTGGAAAAAAGTGTATTCATACATCAATAATTTCACACTACATCACTCTATAAATACATACCTAATAGCTTTCCTTTGATTCTAGTATTTTTCCTTAGTCTTTTTCCCTTTCAATTTTTCTGACCCCCTCTGATGAATGAACTTCTCTATCTATAGGTCGTTCAATGGGTCCCACTCTTTTTCCTCTCTGTCTATCCTTTATGTTTGATGAGTCATGTTTTCCCGATCTTGTCTGTCAATTTATTGATTATCGTTCCACTGTATTCTTTTTGTCCGATACCTCTTGTCCCGTTACTTCCTTGTGTTCTCTTTATTTTAAGATTATTTTTGGATCAGGATCATCGTACGGTTGACAGGCAGCTTCTTGCTTATACATTGTCATGCTTTCATCTTTTTGGCCCGTAACCTTATATTATTGACACGTGTCTTTCGTATTCTATGAGTCATCCTCTTCCCGATCCTCGATATCAGTCATACAACTAATGTTATCTAACTAATTAGTGCTCTCACTTTCTCGCTCCATACGCATTTAATGCTCTTACTTTCCCGTTTCATACGCATTTAATGCTTTTTCTTTCCCGTTCCATATGCATTTAATGCTCTTGTTTTCCCGTACCATTCGCATTTAATGCTTCTTACTTCGATCAGAACACTACTACTTTCCCGATCTTACGTGTCGATCATGCAATGATATTTTCAGTCTTTTACATCTGTCATCCACTCGAACTTTTATAAGGCTTTGATTGTGTGTTTCTCGCTCTTCTATAAATCTTTGCTTCTTTGCCTAATCGTTTGACATGTGTCATCTTGACTTTTATTCCCTAACACTTCTTACAGAAAAGCATACACACGCCATTTTTTTAATACTGGTTCTGATATCCTTTGATGACACATACATACCCAACTTATTCTCCTATTTATGATGCAACTTCTGTCTTTCCTTTTGATGGTAGCACGACTACCCATAGATCGAGTTCTGATAACTTATTTCGGCTTTCTCACTTAAACATTCTTTGGTATACTCTGATAACACCGGACTAGAGCATATATTTATATATAAGATCTGTAGTAAAAATGTTCCTACAACACTACTCGAGATTTATATTTGAAGATAAAATTTTAGTTGTTGGATGAATTAAGATTTGGACCTAATGGATGCAATATGGACCGTTAGATGATTCAATAGTATTCTTCGAGATGCATTTTTGATGGATGAGGAGATTTCAGCTACTGGGTGAATCATTTCTTCAATAACTTCGACTCTCTAAGAATTGTTGATAACTGAAAGTGGGGGTACTCCGATGCTTCAATGAGTAAGAGCTTTATGCAATTTTTCGTGGAGAGAAAAAGATTAGAAAATTTGTACTTTTCTAGTTGGAATTCCTCCTTTATTTATAGGTTGTAGAGGATATGATCCAGCCAAATATCCATCTGGATTCATTTTAACTATATACCTGGACTAAATGCTCTCTAGATTCATCATTATTTATAATAGATAGTATAAATGTATTTAATCCTATAATAAATTTACATTCATCCCCTCTTTTTAGGGTGACCAGATTAGTTAATGTATTTGGACTAAATATATACCTATATTAACTTTAACCTCCATGTTTGAGTATATACCTTGTCTTACTATCAACAAATTCACCTTTTTTTACAGATATAATAAATATGATTATCTTTTATATAAAGGCTAGCAGATTAAGTTACTAACCCTTTATGGACTTAGACTTTATCCCATGACCCAATTAAGTGTGTTATTTAAGGTTAATGGGCTGAAGATCTATTAGGCCCACTTCATGTATATGGTCCAAACAGAAAGGCATGAGAAACTGCAAACGTTTCTTTAAATGGTTTTAGGTCTCGTCTCTTAGGATTAGACTACCGTAACACACAAATTTGGACTGTTCATCTTGTTAGTCAAGTCCACTTACTGTATTACCCTGATTTATTTTAACCCCATTTTAACCTTTTTCGTTCATTAGTCCCTTTTGAGCCAATTATCCGATGTTCTACTAATCAAATAGTGATATTAACCAGTTCAAGTCTCGTGGTTAATACATAGTTATGTTCGACAATTGTTCAAGTTACACGGTGCATTCAAATTTTTCAACAATTTTAGCCTGTGAAGTGTGCAATGTGAAGTTTATCCTATGACGTTACAATTTTTTCTTGAAGCAACTGTCCAAGTTGAACACTTCAATTCACTAATCAAATAGTGATATTAACCGGTTCAAGTCTCGTGGTTAATACATAGTATGTTTGACAATTGTTCAAGTTATACGGTGCATTCAATTTTTTCAACACTTTTAGCCTGTGAAGTGTTCAGTGTGAAGTTCAGCCTACGACGTTACAATTTTTTCTTGAAGCAACTATCTAAATTGAACATTTCAATTCTCTCCGTTTCCAACTTGAGGGGGCGTGTTAGAGTATACGACATATACGTATATGAGGTTACCGTGCAAGAAGGAATGAGGCAACACGTGCATTCAAGACACGTGCTTAAGAAGATATAGAATACCAAGTCTTTGTATTCTAGTTAGTAAATCTTGTCACTACAAAAAAAACGGGTTTAAGCGACTGGTCGTTTTAAGTCGCTTAAAGCCCCTTTTAAGTCGCTATAACCGTTATAGCGAATAAAAGTGGCGCTCGCTACGTTGGTTGCCCAAAGCCATGTATGTCAAAGCCTTGAGCGACCATGCAATCGCTCTAGTAATAAACCAACTAACCTTAAGCGAGTACGTTTCTCATTGCTTAACATTTAGAGCAACAAACATGGAGCAAGTACAATGTTGATCGCTTAACATCTAGACCAACCAATATAGCAAGTAAAATATCAATCACTTCAGATATACCAATCATTCTAAAGCAAGTAAAATACTTAGTTGATAGATACATGGAGCAACTCGACCTAAATTTGCTTGGTTAAGGTTTTAAGCGATCAAATTATTTTGCTCGCTAAAAGCGATTTCTGGTTTTGATTGGTCTGAAATTGGTTGCTCAAGCTTTTGAGATAGCAAAGTTTTTACTCAAGTTGATTGTTTAAAGTTTTAAGCTTTTAAATTTTTGCTCGCTAAAAATAATTTCTAATTTTGATTGGATTTAAAGTTAATTGCTTAAGCTTTTAAACTATCAAATTTTTGTGTTTGAGTTTTTAAATTGGCCTAAAATTTGATCGCTTAAGTTTTTAAGCTATTAATCTTTTTTGCTCACTAAGAACAAATTCTGATTTAAATAATCCCAAATTATAATTATAATTAAAAATCACTAATTAAGATTATATAATACTAATTAAATTATATAATTATAAATGAATACCAAAATCAAATTTAAAACAATTATGAACCAAATTAAAATCACAATTGATCATCTTTATTATTCATGAATTCAATTTACAGCATATTTAGTCAAAATAATTACAATCATTTTTACAGGAAAAAAATACAATTTCATTTTACATCACTGATACAACTACTTCAACTTTGAAGCATTCGTCATGGTTCTTTAAATCTCATTGAACGAATCTACAAAACACTTCAAGATTCATATTACTACAACTGGATGAATTAGACAACCAATAGGATAGAGTATCATTATTATCCTGGACCTGTGCATAAGATTGAAACATAATCCAAGTGTCAATAGGAATTGTTTTTCGAACCAATTCATTTTCAACATACATATCTATAAGATATGGATACCTCAATTGCTGAGCCAATTGTCTGAATAATACGATCGAAGACAGTGGTTGTTTCCACTTCAAATGACCTCCAGTGAAGTAGACTTTTGTATATGACACAAGCAGCAATAGGTTTACCACCAGAGAATCCGAGGTCTTGTGAAATACATCTTATCAGCAAATCTTGGTTCTCCTGTACCCCAAAGGCAACCGATTAAGTCATTGAAAGAAATTAAATACCGTGAGGAGCACCTAATATATCAAAAAGAAAACATCAATATAATAAGTGCTCCATACCTGCTGCTTCTCATTAAGAGATTTCTGGGGCTTTTCCTCAGTTTCAGGCTCTGGAGGATTAGATACAACAAGGCTCATCTCCTGGGAATTATCCAAAATTAAGAGTAATGGTTATATACAGCTTCAATGACTAAGCTCAGCGTAGCAATATCACAAAGTACTGTTTACTTACTGGAGTTCGTGGTTCTCCATGCAGAACGTTTCCATTCTCCGGAGTCCTCTGTTAAAATATATAACCGCACAAATGGTCATTAAATGAATAAAGGAACGAATTTCTAGCAATTGGCCCACCACAATGATTGTTATCCACAGACAGGGCAAGGGTTGTAATCTAACAGGAGACAAAGAAAGTCTTGATAGTAGGTTTATTATACCGCAAATGTTTTTAGTTTTGTGTACCTGAAAGATTGTTGCCTTTTGCCTGGTAGCTAAAGATTTACTAGTTGGTGAAATAGCCAATGCTTGCTGACAAAGTACTTGATTCTCTGACTCAACATTTGAAAGTTTCTCTTCAAACCTAAGTCGCAGTAAAGAATGCAAGATTAAATAGAGCAAAGTGCTATGTAAATACGATACTTCCAATAGGAAAAATACAGTGTCTAGATGTTCTATCAGTTCCAAACCTCTGCACAGAATCTTGAAGCTCCTTAGCTTTACGCTCGGCTTCTTCAAACTTTTTCATCAAATCTACATTTTTGGCCTGAGCAATAGTGAATTCTTGTTTGACTTCTTCTGCTGTCTTCCTTTCCAAAAGCAGCAAAGTCTGGACAAATTCGAAGAACAGACATAAATTGCAACCAATGCTTGAAAAGAAGATAAACCTAATGCTTTTTTAAGGAAGTGCAAAGTTTCACCAGTTATATGCAACCCAGCTACTGAGTATTGAAATTGGTGGATAGCAATAACTTTACTCAGGATTCACGCAGATAATTTTATGGAATAAAGTAACTTATAAGGTGCTGGAGATTCCAGTTCACAGTAGTAATATATAAACTTCCAAATTTTATTATACAACCTTTATCCAAAACCCTAATTAAATATTGCATACCAGCTATTCCAGTTAATTAAGATATAAAACTACAGCTACTATGTTTTACCTTCAGAATAAGAAGGGGAGGAATGCAATTAATTAGTAGCTCATACAACTTCCCACGAACCACAAACAACCTGTTAACAAACTTTTATATTCCCATAATTCTCTGAAGCTTCTAATTCTTGGCACTCATTTTTACTTTGTTGAAACTGTTGTTCAAAGTTTGTAGATTGCCATCATCAAGTGAGGATCCATTTCTCTCAGATGAACTTGGTTGTCCAACTTCAGGCACACTGGCAGAGGAGCCTTTAACTTACGTAACTCTGATGATGATTTCAGTTCTCATACGTGTAACCCTAGCTTCAAAAATCAGAAAAAAGATCACAATCAAAACAATCGATGTAAACCTTAAGAAAATAAAATAAAAATGATACAAAAACAGGGATTGAAAATGATTTTTTTTAGATCATCAGAAATTAATTTTTTTGAAATCAACCAAACCAAACCCTAGAAATCAACCAAACCAAAAATAATTTTTTAGTTCATATAGATCTAAAATCAAAAGTAAACCCATGCTTTAAAACTCTTTCAAATACTGTAAACAAAAACAAAAATCTCATAATTTTACAGAAATGTTATCTTACAAATTAAAAGATACTATTCACAAAATATTCTCAAAATCAAGCAAAAATGGCGGAAATCAGGTAACAAGAATAGGATTTATACCTGATGATATCTTCTTTTTGGAGTCTTCAATTGTATCGCATATGAGATTTAGGTTTGTTTTTTATTTCAGGAGCAAATCAACTAGATCTAGGGACTAGGGTTACAAAAGAGGGGTTTGTTTCTGGATCTGATACATAGGTATTATTTTTTAGATGGAGGTTTGGATTAGTCTTTTTGTGCGAGTTGATTTCTGGGTTTTCAGATGAAAAAAAAAAAGCAGAGAACATACTTGTGACGTACTGAAGGAACACTATGAAGTTGATGTTGCACAGTGTATCAAAGATTTGAATGATGCTTCAAGATTTAGTGGTGATCGATGGTGAATCCCTAGTTTTTCTTCTGCAGACGGCTGCTCTGGAAGAGAGCGGAACAGACAAAGAGAGAGAAAGACAAAGGAACGAAAATGATAGGAAAAAAAGTTTAGGGTTTTGAAAAGAAAATTTGAACGGTGGATAAGCCACCTCATACGGATCATGGAAAGTTTTAGATGGTCCAGATTCGGTGTTGGATTCTCATACGGATTGAGTCAAGTGTGTGAGTTAAATATGTGGTTCTCTTTGTGTTTCAACGAAAATTTAAACGGTGGATAAGGAACCTCATACGGATCATGGAAATTTTTGGATGGTCCAGATTCGGTTTTGAATTTTCATACGGATTGAGACAAGTGTGTGAGTAGTATGTGTAGTAAACCATCGGTAGGTTTAGGGTACCGGTGAAGATTCCGACTTAGGGGAAGAAGTTATTAAGGATAATATGACGGACATCGATGGGTTTAGGGTACCGGTGAAGATTCCGACTTACGGGAAGAGGTTATTAAGGATAATATGACGGACATCGATGGGTTTAGGGTACCGGTGAAGATTCCGACTTAGAGGAAGAGGTTATTAAGGATAATATGACAAACATCGATGGGTTTAGGGTACCGGTGAAGATTCCGGCTCAGGGGAAGAGGTTATTAAGGATAATATGACGAACATCGATGGGT
>JAJJMC010011034.1:829993-868697 GCA_023531435.1 Papaver californicum | reverse complement strand
GAAGAGGTTATTAAGGATAATATGACGAACATCGATGGGTTTAGGGTTCCGATGGAGATTCCGACTTAAAGTAAGTGGTCATTAAGGATATTATGACGAGCATTGGTAGGTTTAAAGTTCCGGTGAAGATTTCGACTTAGACGAAGATTTCATTTAGGATAATATGACGAACATCCGTAGGTTTAGACGAATTTCGTTTTATCATTTAGGATAATAAAACGTGGTATCTTTAGAGTTCTGGTGAGGACTCTGACTTAAAAGTTTTTAACCAGAATATGACAAGAAGTGGTATATTTGGAGTTCCGTTGAAGATTCTGACTTATTCTGAATCTCACCTTTAACCTCTCACCGATTCTAGGTAACTACAGTTCCATATCTGGTTGATCAGAATGTATACCAGAGGTCAATATCTAGCAATGTGGACCATAATATGTCTCGTCCTATCTATGATTAGTCGAAATATCTATATATGAACCCTAAATCTAGCAATGAACCGTAAAATCCACTTTGTTCCATATCCGTTTGATCAGAATGTATACTGGAGGTCAATATCTAGTTGTGTGGAACCAACATATGCCTTATTCGATCTGATAAGTCCGAATATCCATACCAGAACTCTAAATCTAGCAATGAAATCGATGGAATCCGAGAGAAATTGAGTGAGGCCGACCGAAATTGACCAAGATCGATAGACACTTGGTCAAAATAATGGATAGCGTGAGAAACCGATGGAATCCGAGAGAAACTGAGTAATAAATTTAGGTCACTTAAATTCTAAATCATTCTATTATGAATCATAATCTGTATGATAACCTAAATATATTATCAGTTTCTACCATCTACCTCACTAAATTTTATTTTTTATCCCATCCGCTTCACTTAGTTTTGTTTGTTATCCATCAATCTTGCTTCAGATTCAATCGGATTTCATCGGTTTTTTCCAGTTATGCATCATTTTAACCGACTGTATTTGCAAAATACAAAAAAGCACACGGATCACTACCTTATCCAACGGTGATGGAGAATTGCCTCCCAATTCAATGAAATCGTCTCAATTCAAAAGGACTGAATTTTCAATTTCTCCACTTTCCCCTGATCTCCCTACAATTCAACTTTGATTTACGTATATTTGGCTTTAATTTGACGCAATCGTCTCAATTCAAAAGAGTTGTTTTTTCTATTTTCTTCAATTTCACTACAGTTTTAACTCACATTTGCCCAATATGGATTTGCGTCTGTCTAATTTCTCCAATTTGACTTATTATCTTCAATTTTAGTCGAATTCATCTAAATTACTTTATCTAACGGTGTTAAAAGGAATGGCCAAGTTTTGGCGCACTGCAAAATAAATCCAACGGTTGTAAAAAGGCATAAATCCACTGCAAACTAATACAAGCTATTATAAACTCAATCATTTCAAGAAAAAGTGAAACTATCATGTTGGAAGAGAGTGTAACAAAATCTCTTTATTATCAAACTACGAACCCTAATTCATCACTGAGTTTATCAAAGCGAATCCCTTCTTTGTATGCAAATTTGTGAGCTTCAGAAGAAACATTGACAATTCTCCCTTCAATGTTACTTTGAGATGCAGTCCTTTTCATGGTCCCCAACAAAAGATCTGTCAAAAGAAAATGACCAGCAAGACAATTGAAATTAAAACTAAAACATCAATAGGTACCCCTTCACATAAAATTAAGTTGGGGGAAAGGAGGAAGATAAGTCGGGCCGCCGAAATAATACAAAACTCAAGTACAAAGTAGACCAGTACCGTATCAATCTCTGTGAACAATTTTTCTTCGGTGAAATCATCTCTATATTTACAGCCAGAATTTAATCACCTTTTCGGGAAGTTCAACTTTCTCAAGAAGTTTATTAAGGTGCATCTACAGAGCTTAAGAAGTTTATTAAGGTGCATCTACAGAGCATACATTACGCCATCCTCCTCATCAAGGAAGTCACCAATTCCTCACTACATTCAAGAACATAACCGTTTAACCCAGCACTGTGAGAGACAGAAAGTAATTTAGGCAATATGTGAGCATCCAAACAGCAAAGAGTAGTCATGTTCTGTACAAGAATGAAGTACAATAGAAACTTGAGTATTTCCTTAATCCAGCGTCATTTACTTTTAATTAATTACCTCACTTGGGCGTCGATTGGAACTTTAGTAAATGCGTTTTTACACAACAGAATGTTTGGAACCAAACCGTGAAATCGGCTTATGAACATCATATCCGCTGTCTCATAATTCCTCTTCGACTCTTTTTCCTTAGATATTGTAAGGACAGTCACAACCAAGCATAAGATAATATAAATCAACTTAACAGGAAAAGCCATTGAATCATTATGTATTACCTTTAGTTCCTTCTCTACTTTCTTGATTTCTAGGAGCAGTCTTCATTTATGAAAGGAAGTTTGGCAGTTCCCTTCAATATCAGTCAAACATATAGTTATATAGACTTACTAGGATAGAAAATTGGATTGGTAATGACAGTTAAAGGGTCTAGTAGCAACCTGCCACAAGTATCGCTTCCCATCAGTGTCGACCTCGAAATCTGATCATGAAATGTTAAGACGTTAATTAAATTGTCATAAGCATTCAATCAAAACCATAAAACCAGTTCCTTACCCTCTGGGTAGAAGTCGACCAAACTGGATTCTTCCGAAGTCATCAGACTCCAATATGGTTCAGGAAGTGCACTTACACTATATAGAGGTAAACTTCAAGTTAGTTGTGAAAAAGACTTTTTATTTATTAAATCAAAGTGCCTCACAGACAACCATACATTAGTGATTTACCTTCTCGGAGGGAGAACATCCATCAATTGATCGAAGGGTTTAAAAGGAGCACCCATCTGGAAGTTAATGAAAGTGCTCCCAAGACCTTTGAAGTCAGAGGCGAATGGTCCATAATTGTAAGGATAATACCTGTTGGGTATCAAAAATTAATACTCACTCGACCGAAGAAAAACTCAACTAGCAAACTAACAACACTCTTCTAAAATACGAGTGCGTCCATACTTGCTAGAAGCATCTCATATCGATATATTTGGGTACATGCCTAAATATTTACAATCATGAATTGAAATCTAAAGTTATAATCGTGTACCACAATATCAATATGAGGTAAACTAATGCTTCAATTGATGGCTAAAAAGAGAGAGGAAAGAGAAGAAAAAAATCACTGTAATTGATAAACCATTTGATTTAGTGATATATATATCATATATCAGCGCAGCAGAAGGTTAAGCCTCCGTAAACACGAGTTTAGTCTTCAGATCTAAAACGTTTACAAAGATCAGTGTTTTTCTTTGCTTGTTCTCAGTTTCACAAATGGACTTTAACTTTCCAATCAGAGGTCACATTTAAGAAATCAAGGTGACGATGATAAATTAACTGAAAATAAACAAAGCAAAGGTTACCAACAAGAGCATTCCACCAAACTTGCAGCTGACACAAACATTACCACCACTTCCTACTGACGTTTTCTAGGGAGCACCCCTCTGTTGTACATCCTGCACCTCTTCGGCGAGTTCTCTGCAAACCCTGGCTTTAAGGTTCCCTTTATCCTGATACAATATAATTAAGCGGGGATGGAAGAATAAGATCCTATCTATTACTGAACTTGGGATTTCAACTAGGTCACCTTGATCAATTCTAACTAGAAGATTATCATGGTCACGAAATGACACAATTCAATTGGCTAAGAAAGAAAAATAAGACGATACGCAAAATGCCCGAAGGCTACAAATTGTATTGCACTAACACTAAAAATAGTTAAAAAGAAATGCAAACAAGCATACGACTTAAACTACAAATCAGTAAAGCAACACTTCCACTTCAAATAATCAAACACACCGCTACCTGGTCCCCGACAGTCAACAAAAGAATCAAATGTTGAAGCCTAGTTAACTTCCTTTCGATGAAAAACAAAGCAACATTCTAGATATTTTCATTGTGTCCTAGTTAAATACATCCTCATCATCACTAGCTCTTCTGATACATCAACTAATCCAGGCCACTATGTTCTCTACTCGGAACTTCAGTGAAGCAATAACAATGCCCGCTAGGGTACTCTAAGGCTCCAATTTTACAGAACAAAAATAGCAGGAAAACACACCATTAAAACATTCCAATTGGAGAAAATTGAACAAAGAGGATTATGTCTCATGCCTTAGCCATATAACAACACCACCAGCACCCAGCAATATCATCCACACCCATCATCAACAACCACCACCACCACTCAGGACCACCCACCACCCACCACCAGCACCACTCTCTCACCACCACCACCACCACCACCAACAAAGATCAGGGCCACCTCCTCCACCACCACCACCAATAACCAAAACCACCCACACCCACAACAACCACCAACAAGAACATGATAATTTGCAAAATAAACAAATTTAAGAATGATATGAAAGCAAAATCATAAATTATTTTCATCAATTTTTGAAAAACCCATTTTCATATAACATAACTATAATCAAATCAAGATGAAGACAATCAGAATTACTTAACTCGTCAAAGAAGAGAAACCCACAAACTTTTTTCGTCACCAGAATCAACTCTAACCCATCACCTTCATCAGCATCGTTGAGAATTTAGGTTAATTAGATATTCATCATCTTTTGCATCGATTGCATGAACTGATCGAGTTTAAATCATCCTCACCATCTTCAATTGCATGATTCCCATCGAATGTACACCCAATTCTTATTAATCGACTATAAATCATCATTGCCAGCTTCGATTTCAAGATCGGGTGCTGAAATTTGAGGTCTTAGATTTTGGTTCAGGGTGACTGTTAATGGGCGGAAGTATTTATGTTCGAGAAGATGAGAAGAGTAGTTAGGAGAGAGGGAAGTATTAAGATAATGATAGATGTCCAGGTCATAAGATTTTTTTTTGTTTTCTGAATTTAAGTTTTGGGTTTGATAAAGATGTTTTGGGTTTAGTCTTTTTTATTGTATAATATCAGAATCTCTTAGAGTGGTGGTTTAAACTTAGTTGCTGATAAAGGTTTGAGCAACCAATTCACTTTCTATTGCTACGAGTCTGTGCCTCAAAGTGAATAGCTACATGCTCACTTTTTTAGATGCTATAAATTACTTGAAAAACGGATCTAGCAACTAAACATATTTGGTCATGGCTTAAACTTAGTTGCTGAGAGAGGTTTGAGCAACCAATATTTTTTTTTGTTGCTACGAGTCGGTGCCTCAAAGTGAATAGCTACATGATCACTTTTTCAGATGCTACAAGTTACTTGTAAAACGGATCTAGCAATTTAACATATTTGGTTGTGGCTCAAACTTAGTTGCTGAGAGAGGTTTGAGCAACCAATTTATTTTGTTGTTGCTACGAGTCGGTGCCTCAAAGTGAATAGCTACATGATCAACTTTTAGCTGTTATAAGTTACTTGAAAAATAGATCTAGCAATTGAACATACTTGGTTGTGGCTCAAACTTAGTTGCTGAGAGAGGTTTGAGCAACCAATTTATTTTGTTGTTGCTACGAGTCGGTGCCTTAAAGTGAATAGCTACATGTTCATTATTTTAGTTGCTATAAATTACTTGAACAAAGGATCTAGCGATTAAGTGTATTTTTTTCGTTGCTAAATAATAATGGACACATGTTTATCGCCGCCAAAAATGTTGGCAGTTGCAATTTTAGACGCTTAAACTCTTTAAGCGACTAAATTTTTGAACTCTTGCTAAGATTTTAGACGCTCAAACCCGTTTTTCTTGTAGTGTGTATATCCTAACTAGATAAGTTTTACCTAGTCAAAGTAAGATACTCTGTTATCTTCTAGGTTTTTCGGTTTACTCTTTATCCTATCATCTATAAATAGGAATCATTATGCTAATGTAAAATTATCTCAGTATGTGCTGAAGATCATTAATAATATTTAACCCTATCAGATTTTGTCTGTGGACTAGACCATTAGTGCCGAACCACGTTAATTATTTCTCTCAATCTAATTTTATGTCTAATCGATGATCCCTCAAATATTCATAATTTATTAAAGGATTAGTAAAAATAATAATAAAGAATTACAAGTGTACTTAATATTATTTAAGTAAAGGTGAAGATTTGTTGAATTACTTAATGTTTTCCATACTAGCTCTAGACGTCTGTTTGTGCCTACCAGCTCCTTATCCCTGGCCTAACATCAAGGTAAGCCCTTTTAGTCTTTATGTTGTGATCGACCTTAGGAGAATGAAGGTCAATAGTACATCGTATAAGAAGTTACTTTGTTTTCCTTCTGTAACATGGAGATATATTCGTGAAGTCATGAGTAGAAGGCAGAAAAATTATTAGGGTTCTTGAGAGGGTTTGTATGTGTTACTTTATAATCTTGTTAACTTGTAGTGGAATTACTTCATCGTTTTCGTAGTAGTTGTAGATCATCTTGATAAAACCACTTAAATCTTAAATATAATCTGTTATGTTGTGTGTGCTTGTTTGATTGATTTTATTTCTATTTCGTATCTATATTGCACTTTGGCTATTAGATATAACATTAATACATTGTTTATACCTAAAAATTACTCCTAGGAAAAACAGTATACTGTTGAAGTGCTTTCTTTAGGTTCGAGGATCAAAAACGTACAAAACGAATCCAAACAAGGAAAATGCTTGTTTTCGTTTTGCTTCGGTTACAAAGAGAGAAGATGGGTTGATCTTAGGAGAGGAAAGCAGAGAAAATTGAAGGAAATTTGTGTGTTAAATTGTGTTTTGAGGTGGAGAATAACATAGCTTGTTAGAATGATCAATTTGTTCTGTTTTCTGAATAGGCTAAGTAGCCTATTTATAATAATTTGGGAACACACGTTTTCCTTGTAAGTAGTGGAGCTAGTGAAGAGATGGAGAGATGGGGATAATGGTGTAACCGCCCAGTATGTCTTGGGAATTTTCTGGAAAACCATTATTCCACTATCTCTTTAACTTTCATAACCGTCACCATTACTTTGTAACTTTCATATTATGGGGTGTTACTACGCCGCATGTTGCTATAACCACCATACCAAAACCCCATGAATAATCCTCCCTATGTAATATGATTTGATTTCTCGTAAGAGTTAGTGGAGTCACGGACTCAAAGTGTATGAGTAATGTGAGAATTTGTCGTAAGATAATAATACTACTAAGTTTTATGATAACTTATCATGGTAATGGCTTAGGTAATGGCGCTAGCGACGAAGGATGACACCGTCACAAATAGGCAAGGGATGATGCTGGCACGAGCAAACAAGGGGGGGGGGGGCATCGTCAAGCAAGGATGACGCGTCAGAAGAGGAGCAAAGAACCTGGTTGGCGCGGGGCTGGCCTTGGTGTTGGGCTGGCCTTGGCGCTAGCGTTGTTGGCTCTAGCATTGGAGCTAGTGCTACCGCTGCTTGCCTCAACGCTGGTGCTAGTGTATGTCCTTGGCGCTATGCCTAGCGTTCTAGCAAGGTCTTTTGCGTGGCTTTGTTGCTAAAGCTAATGTTGGCGCTTTTATGGTTTTAGCATATGAGTGTGTTTCTCATTGGTATTGAGAGCATGGATAGGGTTTGTTAAGGCTGGCACTTTCTAGTGTCATGGTTATTGCCTATGCACTGCTAGTATTGGCATTCATTAATGTTGTGGACATATTTATGGCATGTTTAGGGTTTCTCAATCATGTGAGATTAAATTGTTAGCATTTGTGCTTAACTTTTTTGCAGTTCATACATAACATATTCAAGAGATTCAGTCATGAAAGTTTGCAACTTGAGATAATGTTCGGTGCGACTCTGTAATTGGATGATATGCATCTAATTAGCGTTTTTATTCAGATATGGCATATCCTCTATTCTGAATGTTCGCTATTTTGTACAATCAACGTTTTTTGATTAATACAGATAGTCTGCATGGACGCACATGAAATAACGAGGATTTAGCCGGGTAAAGCCTTAAAATTTTGGAGGCGCATACATATATAAAAGAGCTATAGGGCTAATGTATCCATGAGCTGAATACACATTCTCAATTCTCTTGCGGAATATAAGAAACCTATATGTACTATAATTCTGATGCTATGTCAGAAATTTATACATATTTATTTCATGCTTCTGCAGCTAGGCAAAAAGCGATACTATAAAAGCAATATTACAATTTTCTCCATTGTTAAAAACTCACCATCAACATATATATATATATATAGATTTATGCAATATATGCAGGTATCTCCCTAGATTATGATTTCTCTCCCTAAATAAAAAAATATTTCACCTTGGTTGATACTTTTCTTCCTACCCTATTTTTTTGTATCAATGTAATTCTTTTTACCCTATTTTTTTATCAATGCAATTCTCTTTATTGTATTTGTATATCTTACGATATGAGAGATTTAGATGTACGGTATCTTAAAGATCTTGCTTTCCATGGAACGCTATTAAAGCTGTGAATTTATGCGCTCTTTTAACTAGCAGCCATCAATCGCATCAGGCATTAACTGTCACAGCGTGGCACTAACCATGAAACAATCTTATTCCTCAAATTATCAACGTAGTGTGTATGCTGATTTGCGTTACCTTTCATCTGTTCAAGCACATGAAATATTCGTAAGTGGATGATAATAACTGATAAGGTATATAGTAAAAGTATAGCATCTCGTTTCCGAAAGGAAATATCGAGTCGAAATGTTATAGTAAATTGTTTAAGGATTACTGTAATTTACTAGTAGTGATGATAAATATTACAAAGAGATGTAGATGGTAACAAACTCTCTCGGTAGAGATTGAGAGAGTCGAAGCACTGTGTCACAAGGGTGCACCAAATGGCTCAACACATGGCTAATTCACCCTTGTGCATCACCTTGGCTAGCCCCTTTGGCTAAATGGCTAGCCTCCTATTCTAGAATCTTCTCTCATTTGTCCTTTTCTTAGAATATTCTAGAATGGTGTAGATATTTGTGGATAAGAGTAGAATAATCTAGAAGTAGATCTTAGCCATACACTTGTATAGATCTTAGATAAATCTCTAGAACATTCTTGGCTCCCAACTAGTATAAATAGGGATGCCATTCTCATTTTTAATCATCCAACAATCCAAGTATTCAAGTAAAGAGAGCAATACACACTTACTTCTCTCGTTCAAATCATTCTCTCTTGTTCTTGAGTGTTCTTGAGCGTTCTTGAGTTTCTTGTGAGTTTTGATCTTGAGTAGTTACACACAGTTGTGTTAAACTTTGTTTGGGAGGCTTATTTATGTAGTAACGGAATTCTAGACAAGTGCCGCACGGAGTAAAGTCGAGGCGAAGGACCGACCCCGTGACAACTGGTATCAGAGCTAAGTTCATACTACTCTCGGTAAGATCTCTCACCATGTCTTCAAATGATGCAAATGTTGTTATCACTAACAATAATGAAAAGGTTGAGAAGACAAAGAAACAACAAAGGGATAAGTCAGTGGGCCCCCGTTTAGAATCTCGTGTTGGATCACTGGAAGAAGAGGTAGAAAAGTTGAACCTGGATTTAGGGGAATCCATGGAGCAACAAGACGATTTGGAGAAATCGATGGAGGTCTCTTTTGAGACGTATCGGAACGAGATGGGTGCACATGTGAGGATGCTGCAAGCTCAAATTGATGAGCTAAGGACCCTGATCCGAGGAAATGCGGTTCGTGGACCATCTAGAGTGAGGGTGCCAGAACCAAAGGAATACTCCGGCGCAAGGGATGCTAAGGAGCTGGAAAACTTTCTATGGAACATGGAAAGATACTTCAGGGCCACGGGCCTTGATGACGAGCAAGAACGGGTCGACACGGCGACCATGTACCTGATAGAAGATGGATTATTGTGGTGGAGAAGAAAATATGCAGAAATCGAGAGAGGGGTCTGCACCATCACTACTTGGGCGGAGTTCAAAAGGGAGATTAAAGCCATGTTCTATCCGGAGAACGTTGAGCACAAAGCTCGGGGAAAGCTTCACAATTTGAAGTATTCAGGTACTATTTCCGAATATGTCAAACAATTTAATTCCCTCATGTTAGACATATTAACAATGGCAGACGAGGACCGCTTCTACCACTTCAATCGTGGCCTACCTCGTTGGGCTTCTATGGAACTTCAACGAAGAGGTATTACTGACTTGTCCACCGCATTAAGCACTGTCGAGAAACTTGATGACTTTTCTAGCAAATCTGATCAACTTGCCAAGAACAAGCCATCCAAGCCATTATCACAAGGAACGGGTGGGGGAGACAGGTACTACCGCGATAAGCCACAAACTAGCCGCGAAGGGTCCAATCCATACAACGAGTGAAAATGAAGGCAAGATAACCGTGTGAAGAAATGCTTCATTTTCCAAGGTGACCATCTAGCTCACAGTTGTCCCAAAAAGAACTTTCTCAACTCTTTGATTGCGGAGCATGAAGAGAAAATGGAAGACTCGCACCTGGGAGCCGTTCGGTTGAGCGCAATCAAGAGCCAGCCCAAGGAAAAACGTCCAGTACCAAAGGAGAACAAAGGACTTATGTATGTGGACATAAGTCTAAACGAGCAGAAGACCAAGGCAATGGTCGATTCTGGTGCAACACACAACTTCATCTCTAAAGGAGAAGCCGATAGATTGAAGTTGAAGGTCGAAGCTGATTCAAGCACCATCAAGGGGGTGAATTCAGAAGCCATACCTTTTCACGGAGCGGCCAAGGGGGTCGAAATGAAGGTTGGCGCGTGGAAGGGAACTACCGACTTTATGGTGGTAAAGATGGACGATTTCAAAGTTATTCTCGGAATGGATTTCTTGGATCGTGCCAAAATTTCCGTTGTGCCTTGCCTCGGCGTAGTCAGCATCAGTGATGAGAAGTCTCCATGTGTGATTCCAGCCACCCGGACCAAGGAGACTTGCTCGAGTGCACTGTCGGCTCTACAACTAAATAGGGGTGTTCAGAAGGGAGAACCCACCTTTGTAGCAGTCATCATTGAGGAAAGCGAAGAACTGGTCGAGGTCGTTCCATTGGAGGTGCAAAAATCTTTGCAGGAATACCAGGATGTGATGCCAGCCGAGTTGCCCAAGCAACTACCACCTAAGAGGGAGGTGGATCATCAGATCAAGCTGGAACCTGGAGCAAAGCCGCCCGTCATGGCCCCATACCGCATGGCCCCGCCAGAGTTGGAAGAGTTGAAGAAGTAAATCAAGGAATTGTTGGATGCCGGCTACATCCAACCCTCTAAGGCCCCTTACGGAGCCCCGGTGTTGTTTCAGAAGAAGAAGGACGGAAGTCTCCAGATGTGCACCAACTACCGAGCCCTAAACAAGGTGACCGTAAAGAACAAGTATCCAATTCCCCAAGTTGAAGACTTGTTCGACCAATTGGGTAGTGCTCGATACTTCACGAAGATGGACTTGAGGTCGGGATATTATCAAGTTCGAATAGCAGAAGGGGACGAGCCAAAGACCACATATGTCACGAGGTACGGAGCTTACGAATTTTTAGTTACGCCTTTTGGTCTAACCAATGCTCCTGCCACATTTTTCACTTTGATGAACATGGTCTTCCACCCATATCTCGATCGGTTCGTAGTCGTGTACCTTGACGACATCGTCGTGTATAGCCACACTTTGGATGAGCACCTCAAACACTTGCGGATCGTGTTCCAAGTACTGAGGGAGAACTCTTTATATGTGAAAAAGGAGAAATGCATCTTCGCTCAGCCCAAAATGTCCTTCCTTGGACATTGGATAGGTGATGGCCAAATCTGGATGGAGGAAAAGAAGATCAAGGCTATCAAGGAGTGGGAACCGCCTACCAAAGTGGCTCAGTTGCGGTCTTTCCTAGGACTTGCCAACTACTACAGGAGATTCATCGAGGGATACTCGAAGAGAGCAGCACCGCTCACAGATTTGCTAAAGAAAGCGAGGACTTAGATGTTGAGTGAAGTGCCAAGCCGCTTTCGATGATCTTAAGACCGCGGTTATGAAGGAGCCAGTCTTAAGATTACCTGATCACACCAAGCCTTTTGAGGTATACAATGATGCTTCTGACTTTGCTATTGGCGGAGTACTTATGCAGGAAGGACACCCACTTACATTTGAAAGTCGTAAGTTGAACGATGCGGAACGGCGCTACACGGTGCAAGAGAAAGAGATGACTGCCGTTATACACTGTCTTCGGACATGGAGGCACTACCTTCTTGGGTCACATTTCATGGTCATCACTGATAATGTGGCTACTAGCTACTTCCAGACTCAGAAGAAGTTGTCTCCAAAGCAAGCAAGGTGGCAAGACTTTCTGTCCGAGTTCAACATGAAGCTTGAGTACAAGCCAGGCCGCACCAACTATGTTGCTGATGCATTGAGCCGAAAAGCGGAACTTGCTAGTCTTGCATTGGAACGTGTAGCTGCCATCGCCAAATTAACGGGTACCATTCTGGATCGTGTACGGGAAGGCTTGGAACAAGACACTTTTGCAAAAATCCCCATTCATGCTTTGAATAAATGGAAGACTCGCCGGTTATGGTTGAAAGAAGGTCTTTTATTCACACATGGGAACAAGATGTTCATACCTAAGCATGGGAACTTAAGGCGTGAACTAATGCACGAGCGTCATGACACCCGATGGGCAGGCCACCCTGGCCATAGAAGGACTTTGGCTTTGCTGGAAGCAAGTTATTACTGGCCAAAGATGGAAGACGATGTGGATGCCTATGTTCGAACGTGTCTGGTATGCTAGCAGGATAAGGTAGAACACAAGTAGTCAGGAGGACTTCTAGAGCCATTACCAGTGCCAGATAGACCGTGGGAGTGTTTATCGATGGACTTCATCTCTGCCTTACCCAAGGTGGATGGCTTGGGATCAATCTTGGTGGTCGTGGACAGGTTCACTAAGTATTCTACCTTCATCGCTGCACCAACAGACTGCACCGCAGAACAGGCCGCTCGACTGTTCGTGAAGTACGTGGTGAAATATTGGGGCATACCAAAGATAATATTTAGCGATCGCGATCCAAGATTTACGAGGAAATTTTGGACAGAGGTGTTCAAATTGCTTGGGTCCGAGCTCAACTTCTCCACAAGCTTTCATCCTCAAACAGATGGACAAACGGAGCGCACCAATGCCTTGTTGGAGGAGTACTTGAGACACTTCGCGAACGCTAACCAAAGAAATTGGGTGGAATTATTGGACGTGGCTCAGTTTTGCTACAATTTGCAGAAGAGTGAATCATCTAGCCATAGTCCATTCGAGTTGGCCACAGGCCAGCAACCTTTGATGCCACACACACTCGCTGGAGGATATAGAGAAAAGAGCCCTGCTGCTTTTCAATTCACTAAGGAGTTGCATGAGAAGCACGACTTGGCCAAAGCATACTTGGAGAAAGCCTCTCAGCGAATGAAGAAATGGGCGGACGAGAAAAGGAGACCTGTATCTTTCGAAGAAGATGACTTAGTCATGCTGAAGTTGAACCCGCAACAGTTCAAAGCTTTTCGAAAGGTACACAAGGGACTCATTCGACGATACGGGGGTCCGTTTCGCATCATCAAGAAAGTCGGGAAGGCGTCTTATAGGTTGGAGCTGCCAAGCCACATGAAAATCCATCCCGTCTTTCATGTTAGCTGCTTGAAGCCATACTATGCGGAACAAGATGACGAGTCTATAGGAATTACCAAGAGGGCTCCGTTCAATATGATTACCTCTCTAGACAAGCAGGTTTCAAGCATAGAGTCACACAGACGTGTTCAAGAGCGGGTCGACTTTACAAAGAATGTCTAGTTCGATGGAAGGATCAACCAGACAGTGAAGCCAGTTGGGAACATGAAGACTTACTTTGGCAACACAAAGATCTCATTGACAAGTACAACGCGATGAGGACGTCTGCGAATTCGGGTGGGGGAGAATGTCACAAGGGTGCACCAAATGGCTCAACACATGGCTAATTCACCCTTGTCGACCACCTTGGCTAGCCCCTTTGGCTAAATGGCTAGCCTCCCATTCTAGAATCTTCTCTCATTTGTCCTTTTCTTAGAATATTCTAGAATGGTGTAGATATTTGTGGATAAGAGTAGAATAATCTAGAAGTAGATCTTAGCCATACACTTGTATAGATCTTAGATAAATCTCTAGAACATTCTTGGCTCCCAACTAGTATAAATAGGGATGCCATTCTCATTTTTAATCATCCAACAATCCAAGTATTCAAGTAAAGAGAGCAATACATACTTACTTCTCTCGTTCAAATCATTCTCTCTTGTTCTTGAGTGTTTTTGAGCGTTCTTGAGTTTCTTGTGAGTTTTGATCTTGAGTAGTTACACAAAGTTGTGTTATACTTTGTTTGGGAGGCTTACTTATGTAGTAACGGAATTCTAGACAAGTGCTGCACGGAGTAAAGTCGAGGCGAAGGACCGACCCGTGACAACTGGCTATATGGATTCCTTCTCGTTTGAGATTCGCTAGCAACAAGGGGAAACATCCACTTGTTGTTCTCGGCGGACACATATTTGGGCTGTAATTTCTCCTTCAGTAATTTCAATTGTTGAAACAGTTGGACCTGGTGAAACTATTTGATTTTGATCTGCAGTGAATATTTGTTTCTCTTGAGAGGTTAGCATAATATTGCCCCTCTTTTGCTTCACCTTTTCGACCTCTTCCTGTAATTTCGGTATGTACTCAAGAACCTTAGCAACTACTAAAGGAGAACTCCATTTCTTCTGTTAAAAGGAAAAAAAAATCATTAGCTTTCATAGTAAAACGATGATTTTAATCAGTTCTCTTAGCATGATAAATTTGAAGTTTAAAAGAAGAATTGATACAAAAAAAATTGATAACTTTACGAATACGTACCTTTGTTATATAAGAATCAGGCAGTAAAGATTTGAGGGAAGAGTAAGCATCATTGAGTCTCATCCTACGTAACCTCTCCTTAACATTATGATCAGATTTCTTTGCTGCCTTCGTCTCATAGCTATTACTTAGTGACGGTGCGGTCATACTAATAGACCTAGAAACTTCAATACTAATTGATTCTTGTGGTTTATCTACTGGATAACTAGACTGATCACCAATAAACATATTTATAGGATCCTTACCTGCACAGCCATGGATGCTATTATCTACATTTTGATCCATCTCTGCAAACAGAGATTCGGTGTCGTTGCTGCCATAAACTACTTTTATAAAGTTCATCATCAGCCCTAGTAGAATCTAAGGAATTGTAAGCGAAAGTATAGAAGTCAACATGTTGTTTTGGTGTTTAGTTTGTTGTAGTGAAGCATGTCTTGCATAGTGACGACCATGTCTTATCTCTTATATATAGCGATGTCACGAACATTCTCATCTGTCTCATTCGATCTTTCTTAATTTCAACTGTCTATTAAGGGTTACCTTAGGGTGTCGTAATTGATGTATAGAACTTGATGCTCATGATGGTTCTTAGCCATCTAACTAATATGGAAAGTGAAGTCAGAGGATATTATATGAACTATGTTCATGATGGTAGAGGTCAACTATTCTGTAGGGTAGCATTTCTCGTTAAGAATGTGGAAGGAAGTCACACTTATGGGAAGTGAATTCAAAGGATGGCACATGTTTGGCTCAACATAGCATGAGCTGACCTAAACCTTGTCCTAAATACACAATGATGCGGATCTAGCATCTACTATCGTATTAATTATATTTTCCTCTACAAAGTCAACTCACGCACGCTACAAGAAAACGGGTTTAAGCGTCTAAAATTTTAGCAAGAGCTTGAAAAATTAGTCGCTTTAATAGTTTAAGCATCTAAAATTGCAACTGCCGAAAATTTTAGCGGCTATAAACCTGTGTCCACTATTATTTAGCAACGACAAAATGTGTTTAATCGCTAGATCCTATGTTCAAATAATTTATAGCAACTAAAAAAGTGATCATGTAGCTATTTACTTTGAGGCACTGACTCGTAGCAACAACAAAATAAATTGGTTGCTCAAACCTCTCTCAGCAACTAAGTTTGAGCCACAACCAAATATGTTTAATTGCTAGATCCGTTTTTCAAGTAATTTATAGCAGCTAAAAGTTGATCATGTAGCTATTCACTTTGAGGCACCGATTTGTAGCAACAAGAAAATAAATTGGTTGCTCAAAACTCTCTCAGCAACTAAGTTTGAGCCACGACCAAATATGTTTAATTGCTAGATCCGTTTTTCAAGTAATTTATAGCAGCTAAAAAATTGATCATGTAGCTATTTACTTTGAGGCACAGACTCGTAGCAACAGAAAATGAATTGGTTGCTCAAACCTCTCTCAGCAACTAAGTTTAAGCCACGACCAAATATGTTTAATTGCTAGATCCGTTTTACTAAGTTTGAAAAATAATCTTAATTAAAAAAAAATCAACAAAGGCCTTAAAATTGTTGGTTAAATAATACGATTCCCACAACGAAATTTTATGTCGACGAAAATGGATGTGTAAACTAATAACAATCAGTCTTTTCATTTTTCTTCTTGGATTTGAGAATAAAACCACATAAGCTTTCTTCTACCCACATACCAAATAGGTACTGAATTTACTAATTTCATCTCGATTCCTGATTTTGGATTCTCCTGTTTTCTTGAAATTTACTTCTTTTATTTATGTAATTTTCTAAATGTAGGATTGCTGGTGCATCTTTAGTAGTTCCAATGATTAATTACTGGTGGCCTTCGTTTCCTTCAAATTTATCTACAACGGCCTTTAAAGGATTTCCCTTGCAAGATCAATGGGCGTTTAGGGTAACATATTACGTACCTCAGTTACTTCATTGGTGGTTAACCCAGAAATGGTTTCCTTCTTTGTCTACTTTAGAGGGGAAGCTAGATATGTTTAGTATCTCAGACAGAGAATGCTGAAAAAGATTGCTGAAAACCCCAACCCTAATCAGGTATTGATAAATTATATACACATGGTCTATTCTGCAATGTATACATCTTATTAAATTGTCATTTTGATGCTGACTTCTAGCTTAATTTTCAGGGAAAGGGAACACAACAGGGTGTATTTGAGTCTCTACACAGAGATTTAATGGTGGCATTTGGAAATTGGGATTTTGATCCTATGGAATTGAAGAACCCGTTTCCTGGAAATGAGCATATTGTTCAAATTTGGCAAGGTTATGAAGATAATATTTTTCCATTTATACTATAACATTACGTTTCAGAAAGACTGCCATGGATCAAGTACCGCGATGTTGTTGATGTTGGTCATTTGATGTCTTACAACACTACTATATCGAATTCCATCTTAAAGGCTCTCTTGATAGGAGAAGAACCACCTTTCACATAACAAATTCTCTTTCGGGTAAAGTGTAAATGAGATGCTTGTTAAGGTGTAGGAGTCTGAGATACCAGTGTAACTTTCGCATTAATATTAGCATTAATGCCTCATTATATATTTATCACTTTGAAAGTTAAGGTTGACCATATTTCAACCAAGAATATCGTATTTTATCCCTTACAAGCGTTATACATGACTCTTCATTTAAGAAAAAACATTACAGTCGCACCAAGGCACTATAAACATTACCATCAGAATCCAAAAGAATAAACTGCAAATAAAAACCATCGCATTGTTGTTCATGAATCTATTTTATAGACTACAAAAGACTTGTTAATATGCACATTGTTGTTTCAAGGATCAAAATCACAAGAATACAAGTTCAAGTTTGTAAAAGAATCTACAAACCAATATGCATAGAGTACCCAGCAAAAGATGAACAAAAATGAAATAAAAGAAGCATATCCTTCAGCACATATAAACGTCTTGGATTAAAACACTCCCAATAAAAAACTCATGCGGATCAACAAGTTCACCTAGCTCTTTGTTACCTCAGAAGGATTTTAAATGAGTAACCTGTCCATATAAACATTACAGACAAAAAATCAGCACTAAAGAAAACAAAAGAAAAAAATGACAGTACAAAGAAAAGAAAGGAAAAAAACACCATGACATAATTAACATAATGTCTAAATCTTAAGACAACTTAGCATTTTCAATTCATCACCCTAATAAGAAAAACTTACACTTAAAGCTTGTCTTCAAAATCATGATTGAGTGTTGTGTTCTTACTTGTTTGATTTTTTTGGATTTTGTAGGTTGAGTATTATTTCAATAATGCAAATTTGGCGAATTCTTCGAAGCTTAGAAGTGGTTAGATTCATTTAACTGTTTTCTGTGATCATGTCCTGCACATTAAAATCATATCTACGTGTCCATTTTCACATGTCGTTTTGGTGCTGAAATCTGCAGGTTGTAAGTGAAGATGGGAAGAAGGTCGGGTGTCAAAATCCATTCACCGAGTTAGATTTGGAAGAATTGCAGGTAATATCACTAACTACTTAGTATCTTTGATTTATGTTGGTTGTATCATAAAGAGCAAGAAAGTACCTGCTTAGTGTTCCTTTCTTTTTGAGTACCGATATCTTACCTTGTGCTGTGAATGTAGAACACTACTGGAATTTTAATTAACAATCTTATACATGGTTGGTCATTGGTACTTTTTAGTTAATAACTCTAATATTTCATTATCTGACACTTTGAAGAAAGATGATGCTGCTTCTCTTCCTGCTTCTCATAAACTATTCGAGATGGCATGTTCCAACGAGTCCAACATTGTTATGTATCATGTGTAGATGTAGTGTCTATGGTTTATTCGTTGTTTGCCTATGTTCATTTATCTCTGTCATATTAGTATTATACATGTTTTCCCTAAATTTTTCTTACTGTAAATTTAATTTCCAAATGGATGTGTCACATTAACTGACCATTATTGTTGTTGCAGAGAACACTCAAGATGGAGAGACCTCACTGCATTTGAAGGTGGTCCTTAAAAATCTTGGATCCAATCATTTTCTTAGTGGGCAACTTAGTTAAGTAAAGATCCAGGCTCTCAACCAGCATTACCCGGATGGAGAAAAATAAATGATTAAATAGTATTTTTTTTTCCTTTCTTGTAAATAGTGTAATTTTCTTAAGAAATGATATAAACTAAATTTTGTATTACAATAAAATATAATTTAATTTTTAATTTGGCCATAATTGTTCCGTATTAATTTTACTTTGGGATTATCTAAATCAGAATAGTGAGCAACCAACTTGAGTAAAAACTTTCATAGCTTAAAAGTTTAAGCAATCAATTTCAGGCCAATTAAAACCAAAAATCACTTTCATTTGATAGTTTAAAAGTTTAAGCAATTAACTTAAAGCCAATCAAAATCACAAATTACTTTTAGCGAGTAAAAATTTAAAAGCTTAAAATTTTAAGCAATCAACTTGTGCTATTTTAAAAGCTTAAGCAACCAACTTCAGGCCAATAAAAATCAGAAATCACTTTTAGCGAGCAAAATTATTTGATCGCTTAAAACCTTAACCAAGCAATTTCAGGAAGAGTTGTTCCATGTATCTATCAACTAAGTATTTTACTTGCTTTAGAATGATTGGTATATCTGAAGCGATTGATATTTTACTTGCTATATTGGTTGGTCTAGATGTTAAGCGATCACAATTTTACTTGCTCCATGGTAGTTGGTCTATATATTAAGCAACGTGAAGGGTACTCTCTTTAGGTGAGTTGGTTGATTACTAGAGCGATTGCATGGTCGCTCAAGACCTTTACAAGGCTGGCTTTTTGTAACCGCGGGAGCGACTTCCACTTTAAGTTGCTATAACGGTTACAGCGACTTAAAAGAGGCTTTAAGCGACTTAAAACGATATGTCGCTTAAACCCGTTTTTCTTGTAGTGGCAGTTTACTGTGGTTAAATCTTCGGTACCCTTCTAGCCAGGTACAAAGCGAATTTAGTCATCCTACGGTAAAGCTCACGGTCAAATTCATTTTAGAAAAAGAGAGAAAGTGGATTTAATTGTGGGCTGAGATTCCTTTAAAATGTGAGAACTACTATTACTAGTTAGAGACTTAGGGCATCCACAGTCGTGCGATTACCCTCAAAGACTAAAGATCAAAAAAATTGATTTTTACTCCGCTGCAAGAACATCCATGGATAGTCAAGCGAGATTCTAGTGTTGCGCATACGGTTAAGCGAAGTGTTAGCGCTACGCTTGAGAAGACGGACGGGATACTGCAACTTCGCTTGCTACAGACAAGATGATAGTGTACCGCCTGAACCAAACGAAATCCCAGCTTTTCGCCCAAACCACAAACGACATTCCAGCTTTTCGCCTGGCCAAACGAAATTCCAACACTTCGTCTGAGAAAATTGTGCGCGTGCGGAGAGAGCGTGTGAGGCTTTTGTGTTTGTGGGAACAGAGCGTGTGATGGAATTTTACGGGCAGTACAACAGCATTTCGCTTGGTGTTTATAGGCGAGGTACTGGGAGCTCGCTTCCCTTTTATGACCGTTAAAACCTAATTTTTCTCTTCTTCCTCATCCTGTAGCCGCACTGTAGCCGCAAGGTGGTCCTCCAACGGTCCCCATTTTCTCATCCCTAATTCAATAAACGAGAACCCAAAGTCCCGTATCATATCTTCATACTTCGCTCAAGGTTTTTCCAAGCGCAATCAAGGTATCTTTTAACAATAAAAATTAGTATACTTAATTTTGTTTTGTAAATTATTTTGATGATTTTATAGTTAAATTGGTTTTAAATGTTGTATGATTTACCATGTAATTATCATGTTATAAATTTATTATCGAATTGTGATTATTAGGTTGTAATTTTATCTGTCAACTTTTCCACTATCACCCCCAAAAAACCAAACTCTGCCTTACGTAAAGTTGCCTCCCACTGCTTGGGAGCTTACGGTTTCATGTTCTATTTCACTCCCCGATGGGGGTTCTTTTCACCCTTCCCTCACGGTACTACTTCGCTATCGGTCACCCAAGAGTATTTAGCCTAATTATGGAATTGGGAAAATATTTAGGGTTTATAAATGTTATAAATTGGGTACAAAAATTTGTTGATATTTGTTAAATTGAATATATAATTGATGAAGTTATTGTTTAATTTTAGTGGGTTTTGATTAAAATTAAAAACATATGTGTAAGGAAGTATTTGCAATAGGGTAATTTTTATGATATTGGGTATAATTGGTGCATTGAGATTGTTGCATTTTGTTAATGATGAATTTAGTTTTAGAATGTTTGATTTTTATTGCTTGGTACATATGATTATGTAATTAGGTAATTACTTTTGTGTTTATCCGGTGTTAAAATAATTTTAATTGATTTGTTGATTACTAGATTTTTATCTTTATGCATTGTGGTGATTTACTCTTGATTTGACAATGTTCTATAAATTTTTTGGCTAGATGTCGAGCAGTTTGACGTCCAGATGGGTTGGCAGAAAGAAGAAGGCCAAGAAGGCTAAAATCGTCGAGGATTCAGAACCTGGCTGTATGGGACCAGAAACGGTAGATGTCCCCGGATTGGAACACTATACCATTTTGGAAGATACTGAGGAGCATGTGTCGACCAATATTACATATTCAACCGACGCAAATTTCAGGTTTGCCCATCGTGGTTCTCTCAAATCCGTCCTTCATATCTACCGAGGTATTATTAAACTTTCGTCTATGGTCAAATATATAATTGAAAGGGGAGGATGGGGCCGATTACTGTCACTACCTGAAGTAGATTCATCTCATGCTCTTATTGATTATATTGTTGAGCGATTTTGGAATACGACAAACACGTTCCACTTCTCGTTTGGGGAGCTTGGGTTCACTCCCCTTGATTGGGTAATGTTGACCGGCCTTAGTATTGGTGTTGGCAGATCTGTTCCATATGACCCAAAGAAGTTTAAATTTGAATATGTCCGAGAGCATATATTTCCTGATCTCAAAGATAATGCGGTGTGTAAAAGAGAAGGGGTTCCGCAACAGCGGGTTTCAGATGCAATAAATGTAAAAAATTTGACCACATATTTTGATGAAGATACTTTGACTGCGTCTAACGATGATAGTAGGCTTGCTGATAGAGTGACGAGAGCCTTCTATATGTATGTTCTGGGGAAGTTCTTCTTTCCAAATGCAAAAACCTATATTGATGCTGGATGGTTAGCTGCATTTGAGGATCTAAATACAGTTGACTACTACGATTGAGGTGCTCCTGCAATTTCTAAATTGTATTCAGGTCTCGCCGCAGCTGCTAGGGGACAAAAGTTAGTGTCCGGACCCTTCCAAATTTTGGAGGTAAATTATTTATTGTTATTTATAATTCTTTCAAATAAAATTTTGTTGCTAAGTTGTTTATTCCAATGCTTATATTGATATTGTAGTTTTGGGGGTACAAATATTTGCGCATTTGTCGTCCAAATAACCCTTCGCCTGAATTAATTTAAAAAAAAAAATTAAATTTAAATTTATAATTTAATTAGGAGACATTAAAAACATAATAATTTATTGATTAAAAATAAACTGAAAATAACTAAATAAATTCATAAAAGTTCAAACTTAATATGACAATGCTAAATAAGAATGGCCTCTATGATTGGTTTTTTTCTTCTTCAAAATTTCTGCCTTCCTAACTTCGATGTATTGTCTTGATACATCATCCATTACGGAGATATCCATCGTCATTATACGAAACTCCTCTTCTGCTTCTTTCCTAGCTTGTTTTGCCGCAAACTTTGCATTTGAATCAGCTAGTTTTGCTGCAAACTCAGCTTCTCTCGGTGCCATCTTCATATCTCTTTGTTCTGTATATTTGGTGTTGAAGTTTTGTTGCTCTATATAAATATTTTGCATCATTTCCTGTTCTTCAGTAAATTTTGCTTTCCCTTTTGTCTTTTGTCGTTTGGCCTCTTTTTTCCCCATTGGACGGATTAATGTGTTAGGGATATCTCCAATGTCTTCATAGGCACTGGAACCATCTAGGCTTAAGTCCTGTGTTTCCCTGTTGTCCTCAACGTTGTCGTAATCAGACTCAGCTTGTGATGAATCGAAAACAGCTGTCGACCGTCTGGAATATTTAATATTATCTAACATAACTGTGTAGCAATCTTCATGCTTAAAACTTCTCCCAGTAGCTTCCTTGAAAAGCCTCTTTACTTCTGCAATCTAGTTTTTCAATTCAATTTAGTAAAGGATATACAATCTGAAAGATTAATGTAATCAGCAAAATTAAATGAGTAGTTACCTTATTTCGGGGGCCCATCCGTATGATGTTCCCTTTCTACTTCAGCCTCCTTTGCAGACATAAGTGTCACATCTTTACTTATAATTTGAAATCGTTTCTGAAGGGAGGTCCAACTACGTGGTGGCATCGAAGGTATTGCTTCTTTCATCCGATATAATATACGAGACCATAATTTTTCTTCAGATTGATCGGTACCAATGCTAGAATCTTGAGATATTGACAAATGAATTGTACACATCGTAACATCTTCAAATGTAGAAAAATTTGGACCTCGGGGTTTTGATGGCGCCATAATCCTAATCGATTCGCAAACTTATTAAATTGTGAGGAACTTTAGAAATTTCAAATACAATAACAATTAATGAGTTTAGTAAAATGACATTGGTTTAGTATTCCATATATGTAAAAATATAGCCGTTGTACAACGCCAACGGTTAAATCAACGGTAACATATTAATGGTAAACATAATCCAACGGAAATATTGATCTAGGCGAGCAGCTGGAGTAACGCCTGGGACGGGGCAACATACTGTGACCTCGCTCGGACTCAAGCGAAGCTGTGCAGTTCCGCACGAAGACAAACGGTATACTAAGTCATCGCTCACAATGGGCGAAACTCTGGTGTTGCGTTTGGGTGTAAGCGGCACTCTAGCTTCTCGTCTCAGCAGGCAAAGCCTCAACATACCACTGCATCTGGCGAACTACCAGCTTTACGCCCGTGTTTTTGAACGAAATACTGGTACACTCCTTCTGTCAAAACGAACTTCTACTGCCTCGCTTGATCATAATTTTTAGTCGTCGATGAACGATTACTTTTAATCCCGTACAGTAGATTTCCTTGATTAAACGTAATCTTTAATCGCACGGCTGTGGCACCGTTTCGTTGACTAAAGATCAAAAAACATCTTTTATCCGGCTTTTGATCGCACCATTACAATTGCTCATCTATAAAAGTTATAGTTAAAATAGTATAAATAGCATTTAAAAATATTATTTTTGTGTTTACCGATAGTGGAAATGTGTTTATCGATAGTGGAAAAGTGTTATGATATATTGTAGTGGAGTTTAAAATAGTGACTAAACAAGGTTTAAAATTTGGGACGGTGTATTAAACACTGGTGATTTTCTACTAGGCGTTTAGAAAGTAGCCCAAACTCGCGGTGCTTAAGTACGGACCAAATTTTTAAGTGGTGTTTGAAAAACACACCCAATTTTTAGGAGGTGTTTGAAACGCATCTAGCTAGATTTTAGACACGGTGTTTAAAACTGAGCTGAATACTCAGTGGTGTTTAAAAACATATCTAATTGGCCATAGTTTAAAATCGAGCCTGATATGAGGTGCGGTTTAAAACTGAGTCTGAATTTCGATAGTGTTTTAAACACCGCTCGGTATTTAATCACCGTCTAATATTTTGGGTATACAATTAAACATCGTGCCGTGTTTAAAACTGTTCTTGTCAAATTTGAAAAAAAAAAACTAAATTTGAATGGTATATTTACCATTCAAGTTTACACTATATGATATAAATAGCTTTATATCCTATCCACTGCCGCCATATTTGTATATTTACCATATTATTTCCATGACTGTGGATGCTCTAATCGATTTTAAAAAAATATGTGATTTTAATGTCAAGATGATCTTGGAAGTTTTTTTTACTGGAAAGTAAAAAATAAGTATTTCATACATAAAAACCCTTTAAAAATAGGATAAAGTGAGTGATATTTTTTCTGTAAATATTTTATAATCTGGATTACAAAATATGTCATGTTAACTTGTATACCGACATACAAATCTATAAGT
Source organism: Papaver californicum (assembly GCA_023531435.1). Classification (NCBI taxonomy): domain Eukaryota; kingdom Viridiplantae; phylum Streptophyta; class Magnoliopsida; order Ranunculales; family Papaveraceae; genus Papaver; species Papaver californicum. Next base: position 843,820 of record JAJJMC010011034.1, on the reverse strand, counting down.
TCAATAAAATTAAATCTGAATAACTTTTATATCAGTAAATTATTAAAATTAACTCTTGAACTAAAATAAACAAGTTTTTATATTTACGATTAGAGATTAATTTCTCTTCTATTAGAAAGAGCAAATCATCTAATACAAAAGAGTTTCAGCTGATAGCTCAAATTTTTTTAATTTCTAATATTAAAAATAATGATTTCAATAAATCTTAACTTGTATACAATTTAGTATCTATGTTGGAAATGAGTCTAAATTTGTACACCCCGGGTTATCATGAGTATAATTTTCGGCCCTATCAGTTAGTTGAAATAATTTGAGTGATTTCCTGTTTTCTACCGTTTTTTCTCTTTTTTATTATTAATATTAATTTACATTGTAAATAATAAAATATGATTTTTTTAATCCATCATCCTTTCTAAAACTCGAACGCTCCATCTCCATCATGGAGAACTTCCAGGAGTTTCAGCACTCTCTCTTCCTCTTTTTGATCAAAAACCAAACTTATCTTTCATTCATTTTACTTTTGGTCGTACTTCTAATTATTCAAGAATTTTATTGTATATCATATTATATTTTATTATGATTTTGTTTTGTGTCTGAGGTTAGGTTAGGGTAGACCAATTTTTTTTATATATAAAAACTTTGATTTATTTATTTTTTTATCCAACTGTTAAGGTCCCATAAAAACCTTTCAAGTTAACTAAAATATAATCAAATCATAAATATGTTTTTTGTTAATTTTTCTTCCCCATAATATTTATCGTACCAATCTATAATATAAAGGACAGTGGTATTGTTTAGTGTAAGGATTAGTACCTGATAAGATTAAAACACCATAAAGGACAGTGGTATTGTTTGGTGTAAGGATTAGTACCTGATAAGATTAAAACACCCCGTCAAATCTAAACTATCTCTCCATATCCCTTTCAAATCTAAGTTATACCTCCATTTTTACCACCTCCACCACCAGCGCAACCTCCTCCGTTACCTACGCCTGCCACCACCACTGCTAGAGCCACCACCTGATCTGCCACCAATAGCTCCACCACCTGTTTCTCCGCTGCCACTACCATCGGCTCCTCTACCCCATCACCAGACCACCGCTGCCAGCGCCACCACTGTAATCAACAAGAGAAACAAAAAGATTAAAAGAGATAAAAATGATATTAAGGCAAACAAGGGTTATAAAGAAAGAATTATTCTGATAAAAATATAACCGAAAATGTCCCCAGTTTCTTGTGCTTACCTCATCTTCAAAAAAGACGGAGGAGATGAGGATGCACTTTTCAACACAGTTATGATGTGTTGAGGTGAGCTTGACTAGACTTACCAAAGGAAACTATAGAAAACCCTTCACAGTTCTGAAGTTTTCTTTCTTTGGACCTTGTTCTAGTTTTCCTTTTGGTTCCTTGAATACTAACATTTTATTTATAATCAACTTTAACTTTTGAAGAATTCAGAATAAGAGGTATTAACGTCCGTACTTGTTTGAGGAAAGGTCTCATAAAATCTTTACAGCAATTTCATAAAACTAGTTATTCTTTTCTGCATTTTGTTGACGTATCTAACCTTTTTCTTGTACCAGAAACAATGATGAAAGGTGTGTCCTTTTATGGTTCAAAAGGTGCATACAAGATCGGGTTGATTCCCCTTTTGCTTTGTTACAGAAATATCCTCGTATAAGTTTTCATAAAGAGGATACGTTTTTGTAATGTCAACCATAGAGATTAGTGAAGGTTATCATTAAGAGAATTCTCAAGGGTGTTGCATGTGTTCGTAAAAAGTGCAACGTCCGCTATTTCTTCCTCAGAGTCATAGTGATCAGAAGAATTATCCAAAATAGCAGCAGGTGATTTGTATCTTATTAGATTGGGACATTTGTTAGCCATATAACCAAATCCTTTATATTTATAGCACCGAGCCATATCGTCATCATCCTTTTCTTGAATATATCTATTCTTAGGAGGAATACAATCATGTGGTCGATTTTACGAAGTAGGAGATGGTTTCAAGAAACATTTGTTTTTATTTCTCAAAAGATCTATAAACTGTCTTGTAATCAAGGACATATTAGTATCAAGATCTTCATCTGATGCTTATTTTTCGAAGTCACGAAATTCATTCCTGACATCACTTTCACCTTTTTTAAGATTACTAGCGCTTTTAAAGGCTTTAAATGCAATACCTTTATTTATCTCAGCGTGATGTTCATGATCAAAGATCTTCAATGTTTTAACAATATCACTTCTCATTAGTGTAGATAGATCGTTGGCCTCGGTGATTGCATTTCTGTAGACTCGTATCTTGCTGGTAGAGACCTAAAAACTTTTACACACGATATCCTTTTGTGGAGTAATTTATCGTATCTTGAGGATAATGGCGTTAAGCCCATCCGAATTTTATTTTGTTGCATTAATTCACTGTTGTCAAAGTCATCAAGTTCTTTGAACTTGTATTCAGTTGAAGAACCCTCAAATAAAACTTTAGGGCGTGTATATCCATTGAAAACCAAAATCCAAGTTTTGAAATCTCAAGATTTTAGAAAAGATCGCATAACAGTTTTCAACCAAAAGTAATTAGTGTCATCAAGTTCTAGTGGTACGTTAACATAACATGAGTTTTTATCCATAGGTTGGATCGATTAAAAACACAGACTTATCCATAGGTTTTTATCCACGAGTTCTTATCCATAAGTTTTTATTCCTGATGTTAAGTATTTTCAGTATGTGTGTGCTCTGATATCAATTGAAAAGGGGAGGGTATCAAGTACACCATTTTTTTTACTTCAGAACCTATAAACTATTTCTTGCGTCAACTTCAATCAAAGAATAAAGTATACAAGAAATTTCTCGGATAATCTAAATATAGATTCTTGAATCACAAGGATTGATTAACATATAATCTGAATACACTTTAAATTATAAATATAAATCAATATAATGCGGAAAGTAAAAGTAAAGAAAGACACCAAAACTTTTGTTAACAAGGAAAACTGAAAAGCAGAAAAACCCTGGGACATCGTCCAGTTTGAACACATATTGTATTAAGCTGCTACAAACACTAGCTTACTATTTGACTTCGATCTGAAATGTAGTTGAGACATAATAAACCCTCCAAAATACTTTCCTGCAGTTATACCCACTACAAGAAAATGGGGCTTTAGTGATAATATTTTTTTACGGCGAAGAAGATTTCATTGCCAAAGCTTACTTATTATGACAAGAAAAATGGTTGTCATTGTTGTTAGGTTTTTTATGACGGGACTCAAGTTTCGTCACTCATAAGTTTTTAGTGACTACATTTAGAGACAAAATAATGTTTAATCACTAATAAAATTTTATGAAAATATATTTTTGTCACCGTTTAGTGTCATTGTGATGATGTTAAAAAATTGACATATAATCTTTTTTCTTGATAATCTATAACTTTCCTTACAAAAAAAATTATACTGACAAAATTAATTCGTCACAAACTAATTTCATAGTAAAGAAAATAAAAGTTAAACACTATTTTTATTTTTAGTGAGCATCAACCTTTTTTGTTGCAAATATCTATATAACGACAACTTCCGGTCGTCACGAGAAAAAACATCTACAACGAACTAAATTTTATCGCTTTAGTTATTTTCTATGACAGTAATATTTCACCGTAATTCATAATTTCAGTGATTAATTGTCGTCAGAAAGAGTTCTTCATGGTGACAAAAAAATATATAGATGTTAAAAAATAAGTTTTTAATAACAATATATTTTATCACTTAAAACATAGAATTTAACATCAACTTATAAATTAGCGAAAATCAATTTATTCCTCGAAGTAATTTATTCCTATCACAATAGAGGATGTAGAGGATGTGTTCATTTGTTGTTGTTAAACTCTGTTATAATTAGCCAAAAATATGGGAATAAAAACCTAATATCATCAGGGCATGGTGCCATTTAAACCTCTTACAAAACAACCATTTTTCTTGAGACATTTCAACTTTATTTTGGTTGAGGCTTCTGGTTGTAGCTTAAATATGCTTTGATTAGCTTCTTTAGGCCGGCCTAAATTTAAGGAGAAAACTTTGTTTTGTGTTTAGTTTTAAAAGTTATACAAATAATACCAAACAGTAGACAAGAAAAAACATCATGTGTAGTGGATTTTATGGTTGCCTTCTTTGATATGTGACCACTAAAATTGAGACAATATTTGCCTTTAAAATTTGATAAATCCAAGTATCTAGTGTATTTTACCATTCAAAGCTAGACCAAATTCTTGTTTAACTTTTGTCTCCTCTATTTTTATTCTAAGAGTGGTCTTCTTTTGTATTTGATATACAACATGAAAGCATATTTGGTTTTGGTTTGACTATATTTTCTATATATTTCTTAAAACATGCTACCGGTGTTACTCTTTATAATCACATCAAATTAAGGAATGACTAGATTATTCTAAATTTAGATATTAATCGACAAGCAATTGACATCAACCAAAATATGTATATATACATGTGCAACCTCTCCTTATAATCAGCAGTAAAAGGTGGCTGCCAGAATCATCTTACAATCTACTGTTCATATATAGGTCAGTTGCCTAGAAACCCTTTGGCAAGTTTGAGATCATCTTCTTCTCTCTACTTAACTACAATAAGTGGCTGAACTGTCAAATTTAGAAAGCTCGTTAAGGATTTCCTCATGTGAAAGTATTCCACTATTTCTGCAGCAATAGTTTCAGCACTTGTCAATTGTCTCGCTTCTATTATGAACCAACAAGTCCAACCCGCAAAAAGAATGACATATAAAATAAGATAGTTATAAAAGAATTTAAGAAAATTTGATCCCAAATCAACCTCTGAGTTCAACATATATGTATATGAAATCCAACCAGCGTGAAATTAATAAAAGATAAAGAGCTATTGTTCTAATCAAAATTATTATCAAACTAAATAACTATTTTTAAGTAAACAAAGTACAAACAACTATTACTCTATATTTGAATCATCGTCGACCGGATCAATGTCTTCCTCGTCTACCTTTGAATCATTATAATCAATAATGTTTCATCTTCTTCCTCAACATTATCATCATTCACATCATCATCATCTGCAAGTACAATACCTTCATCTGCCAATTCTGGTTCCATATCATCTCTATGGAGTTTCCCTAGTTTAACATTATCTTCTTGTACGACAGATGATATTGTTACATCCCCAATTTGTTGATAAACATCCGGTTGCTCTTCTTCATCATCCATTTCAGGAACATCCCACATATGTATATGATGCATCTTTTGAACCATTTTTCAATCTGATCCGAATTTATGATCATCTAGGTAGAAAACTTGTCGCACGTCCAATGCAATAACATATAGTTCATTTTCACACCACGTATTACTCACATTTAAACATGTCAAATCATAATTCATTTTAAGATTTTTCTTTTGAGGAGTCAAATCGAACCAATCACACTTGAATAAAACAACACGATAATTGTTCAGATATTCCACCTCAATAACATCACATAATGTACCAAAAAAACTCTATTGGCGTACCTACAAATTCTCCATCAACTACGAATCCACTATTTGGGTTTTTCGACGAGCTTCACGTTATTTCGTATGAAAACTCCATTCAGGTTGCATGTTGAATATGACTCTGCTCGTAACTCGATCCCCAAAGACAATGAATACAATTTGTTAGTAGCTTCCGGATTGATAGAAGCAAAGGAAACATCTGCAGATTGTTTGAAAAATACTACGTGAATAAATATACAGTAGACAAACATAATATATTAAAACTTAGATAATAAAATTTTACGCATACCCAATTCTTAAACCAATCATGAAATTCTTTTTAGTGTTGTTTTGACAACAAATTATCATTATTCATCTCTTTGTTTAACTTATTCAAGTGTTCCAACTTGAACAAGGGGGTGTACCGAAGTATGTTTTATGTAGGTTGAAGTGGTATAAAATCTAATGCACCGAACGTATAAAAGAATTACTCTCCTTATTCTACGATGAAAGATGACGAATGTTCCTACATTTTATAAGAGAGTAGTCGGAATATTTAAAGTTCACATATTGCATAATAGATAAAGTATATTTGCATTTTAAATAAGAACTGCAAATAAAACTATAGATAAGAAAATCTCTAGTGGAATTTTGTTAGGTACAGTTTAGTTTACATAATAAACAATGAAGACTTTGAGTATCAATCTCCAAATGTCACCCTGTGTAACTGCTAGAACCATAAAGTATGATTGTATTGGGTCATCATGTGTGTTTTTAACATCCCATATAACTTTGATACATCCGTTTAACTGTAATCAAGTTCATCTAATCCATGTTCGAATCATTTTATATCTAAAATCCAAAAATAATAAAATAAAATAAATCATGATAGGGTGCACTGTGGACTTACTCCATGTAAGGCTGCACCTCTTCGCAATTGTTAAGGATGAACCAATGTATCTGATCTCGTTCTTCTATTGACAATAACTTTATGGTTGTAGCACCAATTAGAAGGACTTTTAGAGCGAAAACATATATTTTTCCTTGGCGTTGCAAACCGTCATCTAACCCATCATCATTTCATTTTTTCCGATTAAACTTAGTTTCAGTGTCACGGAAGTACATCGAGTTGAATATCTAACATTTATATTGTTGGGAAATAAAAGAAGAGTGACACGTGTAAAACGATTAAAGAAGAAAACAGTGAAATTAAGAAGAATGACAAAAACACAATCAAAACCGTATCGAAGGATCGAAATAGGACAGATGTAAAAGACTGAGTAAATCTCTGCATGATCGACACCTAGGATCGGGAAAGTAACATCACACTGATCGAAACAGATAGCATTAAATGCGTATCGAACGGGAATGTAAGAATATTAATAAACGGGGAACGGGAAAGTAGGAGTAATGATGAGCGTAGAGCGGGAAAGTAAGAATAATGATGAGCTTGGAGCGGGAAAGTGAGATGATAATTACTTTTATCATACGAATGACACGTATGATCGGTACAAAGTTGATTCCCAAGGAACGAAGAACACGTGTTAATCATACAAGGTAACGGACCAAAAAGAAAAAGGCATGACCTGTCAATCGTATAATCATCCTGATCCAAAGATAATAAGGAGAACGAAAGAGGGTATCGGGACAAGATGGACCCACTAATAAATCTATAAATAGTAGAGAGCATTCAACAGAGAAGAGGTCGGAAAATTGAAGTGAAGAAAGGCTAAGGAAGATTTATCAAAGCAGAAGAAAAAAGATCATTAGGTATGTATATATTGTGTAAAATTAGAATTGAGAGAGTGCACCTTCATGATTCATTTTCTTGATTTTAAAGATGTTGGATATGTAAATGTAATTTGATCAGATTTATGATCTGAAAATGAATGGATTGTTAAATTGTTTATCAAATCTTTGGTTTTAAAAAGGATTCTATGAATCAAATTGTAAGTTAAAATCCATATGTTTACTGTATTGTCATTAAATCATTGGTTGTTAATGTCAATGGGAATTTTGGCATAAACAATTTGGCGCTAGAAACAGGTACTGGGTTAAAGGATTTATCCTACCTGTTCATGAAAAATGGATTTTTCTATTATTGATGTATTTCAAAGGTAAAGTAATTTAGTAAAAAGAATTTGGTGGTTTTAAGCATCATTCTGGCTTAATTTAACTTTACCCAGCAAGTGATCTTTTTTCGCATAATAACCTTTATGTGATATGAAAAATGGAAATAGTATCTTATTGAAAAGGAAAAAATTTTAAGTTTAAATGAGTCTGTTTAAATGTTTGATCATAAACATATTTTTAGAAGATCACAAAGCTAGTTTCTGTCATTTTCTTTTTTAATAATCTGTTGAGAGATTATTTGGCTAACTTTTAAAAAGATCATTAGAATTCAAGAGAAGAAAGCAAATAATCAACAAATCCAGAAGAAATATGTCTCAAGAAGCAGGCTCTGGGAACCAAGACAGTAACGATAGGCAAAGTTACAGACAAAGGGAAGTTGAGAGTGATCCAGAACAACAACAGAGTGATATAGGAAATCATTCACCTATCCATGAATTAACACCAAATGCCATATCACAAAATCAGCTGTCACATCATGAGAACTCAAGAAATGATGTAAATTATCTTCAAAATCTGATGAGAGAAATGAATGAAATAAGAAGAGAACAGAGGGCCAGTCATGATAAAATTGAATTATTAACCAGAGAAAATCAAGCCTTAAAAAATACAATTCAACGTGAACAGAGACAGGCTGTAACTGGATCACGAAGTCAAGAAACAATTTCTGGAAGGCGTGCACCCAGAAATGAAAGGGAAAATCAAGATCAGAGAATGGTATTAGTAGGATCATCATCACGAGCCAGGAGGCAGCGGGAAAATCATGAAATTCAACATGCACAATGGCAAAAATGTATGGAAGCGATGGAGCAAATGAAAGAAGAGATAAAACGACTAAAAAATAAAAAAGGGGGAAGAATAGAAGAGGTGTTGAAAGAGGCTAAGCGCACACCGCTGGCTCAGCGGTTGACGTGTGTTCCATTGCCAAGAGAGTACAATATCCCTGTATTTGAATGTTATGATGGTACGAAGGACCCGACCTCACATTTAAAGTATTACAATCGAGTGATGTCACGATGGGACGGACATGAAGCAATAATGTGCCGATGTTTCCCTTCGAGTTTAATAGGTTCAACATTGTTATGGTATGATAGATTGCCTGAGAGTTCCATTGAATGCTATTCACAATTAGTGGGGAAATTTCTTGAAGCTTACATGTACAACAAGCCCGTTGATTCGGGAATAGATAGATTATATTCCCTCACATCGTGGCCAGAAGAAACGATCCGGTCTTATACAGCCCGATAGCATACGGTTTGTCAAGCAATTGGAGATGTTGACTCAAGTACAGCAATAAATCATTACAAGTGGGGAATCTCTAACCGGAGATGTCAGCTTTTTATTGAAATTCATCGTAACAATCCCAAGACCGAGGGACAGCTCAGATAATAGAAACATGTGCAAGATTGCAAGATGTGCACGAACAAGGTCCGAGAAGTAGTTCACGAAATCAAGGAAACATGAAAATGACAAATTCAATTGAGGTATCACCAGAACAACAAAAGAAATTCCCTCATAAATCAGAACCAAAAGAATCAAAGCGCCCACGGCAAGGGGATAATAAGACTTTTGTGCAGCGATTTCAAGAAAGAGTGTTTACAAAATTCGATATCTCATATACCGAATTATTCAAAATCATAAAAGCTAAACCATATTTTCAATGGCCTTCATCAAAAGGAAATCAGCCTGAGTTCACGCAAAGTTCAAAAGATTATTGTGAGTACCACTGTTATAAAGGGCACGCAACAGAAAATTGTAGGAATTTCATTATGCTGGTACGAAAAATGATAGATGCAGGAAAGTTGAAAGAATATATTCAAAGGACCGAACCAATAGCCAGACCCGACAAAGGCAAAGCAGTGCATATTCCATATAACGAACACACCATTAATATGATATCCTTCTCAGAGAAACGAGATACAGATATGAACGCTGCAATTAATAAAAAAATGTGTAAAAGGATTCGAGATCATGAAATTTTTAAGGTATCGGGAAGGATTACGGAAGCCTGGGAAGACTGGATGGCATCCCCTTTAACTTTCTCAGCACGGGAAGTAAATCAAGAAATTGAGATGCACAATGATCCCTTAGTCCTTACATTGCCAATGTCAGGATGGAATGTTAGAAAAATTCTTATGGATAGGGGCAGTTCCTTGAACGTATTGTTTCATGACACGTTTTGCAAAATGGGACTCGCAAAAGATCAATTAATCCCATCCCGGTATGTTATTTATGGGTTCAATGGAATGGCCTCAAGACCAGAAGGAGATATAGACTTGCAAGTATCAGTTGTACCAATTAACATTTCAACAAGATTCAGTGTAGTAGATGCTCCATCTCCGTACAATGCAATAATTGGGAGACGTTGGGTGCACCAGTTGAAAGGTGTAGTTTCTACTTATCATCAATATTTGCGATTTCCAACACCACGAGGAGAAATGGAGATCAAGGGAGATCAAGATGATGCGAAGTTTTGTATAATGGCGGAGGTAAGAATGTATGAAGAGCAGGAACAACAACAACGTGAAAGGAAGAAAAACCGTAAGACCGAAGCAAAGGAAGAGGAGATAAATCAATATTTGCAAAGAAACACCGAACAAAAATCAACAAATGAGTTAGGAGAAAGCAGCAAGAGTCAAGAAAATTCAACAAGTCAGCAGTTCGAAGGACCCTCATAGCAATTAAAGGGAACTCCAACTTCGATCGGGAATCCAAAAACAATTTTCACTTCTATAGAAGAAACTAAAATTGTAAATATTGGAACTTCAGAATGGTCTAAGCAAGTGCAATTGGAACATTGATGAAAGAAGACATGGAGCAAAGTTTAATCAAGTTACTTCGTGATTTTGTAGATATATTTGCATGGAAAATGGAGGATATGCCCGGAATAGATCCGAGTATTGTACAACATGAATTACAAATACATCCCAATGTTATACCATTTCGACAACGAATACGAAAGGTTGCACCGGAATATCACGATCCAGTCGAAAAGGAATTAGCAAAGCTTCTGAGTGCAAGATTCATTCGAGAAGTGCGATATCCAACGTGGATTTCTAACATGGTGATCGTTCCAAAAAAGAACGGTGGAGTAAGAATCTGTATAGACTTCACCAACTTAAATAAAGCATGCCCAAAAGATAGTTATCCACTTCCTAACATTGATCAGTTGGTAGATGCTGTAGAAGGCCACGAGGCATTATCTTTTATGGATGGTCAGTCGGGATACAACCAGATTGCACTTGCTGAAACAGATCAGGAACACACAGCGTTCTTCACTCCCCGGGGGTTGTATTGCTATACCAGGATACCGTTTGGATTACGAAACGCGGGAGCAACATATCAGCGATTGGTTGATGCAATTTTTAAACCTTGGATTGGACAAATATTAGAAGTTTATGTGGATGATATGTTGGTAAAAAGCAAATTAGCTATCGACCATCTTCAAGACCTTGCTGAAATTTTTGGTGCATTACGGAAATACAAGATGAAAGTTAATCCGGATAAGTGCACTTTTGGTGTTACTTCGGGACGTTTCTTGGGTTACTTGGTTACAAAAAATGGAATTGAAGTTGATCCAGCAAAGATCCAAGCAATAACAGATATGCCATCACCCAGCAGTATTAAAAGTGTACAGAAATTAAATGGATGTCTGGCTGCTTTAAGCAGATTTATTGCCAGATCATCAGAACGGTGCAAACCCTTCTTTGATATCCTCAAGAAGAAAAATAAATTTGAAGTGAACGATCAATGTGAACAAGCTTTCCAAAGCATAAAAAAACATCTAGCTACGTCGCCAGCATTACAGAAACCGGAACCAGAAGAGATATTAACTTTATATACAGCGGCAACGGAAGATGCAATCAGTGCAGTGATGGTACGAACTAATGAGAAGATAGAAAAATTGATATATTATATCAGCAAAACCCTTAATTCGGCAGAAAGAAATTACACTAAAATTGAACAACTCATCTTATCATTGGTCTTTGCCACTCAAAATTTACGTACTTATTTCCTCACACATTATGTTCGTGTCCCGAGCAAGGCACCGTTACAATCAGTATTGAAGAATACAAGAAAAGTGGGAAGGATCGCTAAATGGAACGCCCAGCTAGAACAATTCAACATCATTTATGAGTTGCAAACCGCACAAAAATCCCAAGTTTTAGCTGACTTCCTTGCAGATTTCCCGATTGAAGAAGAATATAAAATTCAAGGATTACCAGGGTGCGAGGAAGAGGACCCACAAGATATTCTGAACTCAACAAACTCACAAAGGTGGGAAGTCTTTGTTGATGGGTCCCGAAACAAAGAAGGAGAAGGAATTGGCATTGTGATTACTGCACCAATGGGAGGGCGAATGACGCATTCGTTTCGTCTTGAATTTGAAGAACATACAAATAACATAGTAGAATATGAAGCTGTAGTTCATGCTTTAAAACTCATCATCGAACTAGAAATCAGCAATGTTCGACTCACAAGTGATTCACAGTTATTAACTCGACAGGTCGAATTAAAATATCAAACACTTGATGCAGATTTAGCACAATATAAAGATCTTGTTCAAATTCTAGCAAATCAAATCCCAAATATTATTTTTCGGCATCTATCCCGAGACAAAAACCGACATGCTGATGCTTTGGCATTCATTTCCTCCATGGTAAACGACCCTAATATTACGGCAATAAAAGTCGGAAGGATATATGAACCATCCATCCAGACAAGAGCACTTCATAACATAGAAGAAAATATGACAGAAGAAATTACTAATCCCGCGATACAAAATGCTCCATATATGCCTCAACAAATACATGATCAATCAAGTGAATCAGATTGGAGGATTCCGATCCATCCATATCTACAAGATAACATATTACCTTCCAATTCTCAAGAAGCAAGAAAAATTCAACTCAAATCAGATAATTACCAGCTTCGGGATAGAATTTTGTATCGAAAATCATTCCCCGGGCCATTATCCTGATGCCTATCACAAAAGGAAGGAATTCGGATACTCAAAGAAATACATTATGGGGATGCAGGAAACCACATTGGAAGGCGATCACTTGCATTGAAAGCCAAAACCCAAGGCTATTATTGGATATCCATGTAAAAGGACTCAGAAAACATGGTACGAAGGTGTGAAGAATGCCAACGATTCGCAAAGAAAATCAAAGCACCTGCCACAGAGCTAAATTCTATACTCAGTCCGTGGCCATTCGCAAAATGGAGGTAGATATTGTTGGTCCGTTAGTTGAAGGAACCAATAAGAAAAAATATTTAATAGTGGCTACCGATTATTTTCACCAAGTGGGTAGAGGCTAAAGCATTAGCTCGGATCAGAGATTCCGATGTGTTCACATTTTTATTTGAAAATATCATATGCAGATTTGGGATCCCAGCAGCCATAGTTTCTGATAATGGACAGCAATTTCAAGGAAAGAACATCGATATGTTGTTTGAAGCATATAACATTCAGCAATACAAGTCCACACCATTCTATCCCCAAAGTAACGGACAAGTTGAATCCACAAATAAAACAATTGCAATAAATCTGAAGAAGACATTGGATGGATATCACAAGCATTGGTGTGAACAATTGCATAATACATTATGTGCGTATCACACCACAAGAAAAGAGTCCACTGGAGAGTCACCTTTCCTTCTCACATACGGGACAGAAGCAGTCATACCAACAGAAGTCATTCTACCCACGACTAGAACAGAAGCATGGGAGAAAAATTTAAATACGGATTTAATGTTACAAAAGTTGGATGATTTAGAAGAAAAACGAGAAGTGGCACTTCAGAAAATGGAGAATTATCAAAGAAGGTTGGCACGGGATTATCACAAAAGGGTCAAGTCATGAAACTTTATCCAGGGACAATATGTTTTACGACAAATCCCAGAATACCATCGGGACAAAAGTGCTGGAAAGTTCTCACCAACTTGGGACGGACCATATATAATACAAGCATCAGCGGGACAAGGATCATATTATCTCCAAAATATGCAACGAGACACCTTACAACATCCTTGGAATGCACAATACTTAAAGCTTTATTATCCATAATTAACAGCACAACTATGGTGGCCAACACAGGTATTAAAGTTTTTATCCAATCCTTTATCTAACAATAAAATTCTTTTTGAGTTTATACTTATAATCAAATTCAAATCCAGGAACATCTTATTCTGGAAAACGCTACG